>PVKE010028758.1:0-20708 GCA_004027555.1 Craseonycteris thonglongyai
ATGAGGACCGAGGATCGAATCCCGGCTCCGGCCCAGGCAGGACCCACATGCTGAACTGGGGAGTTCCCACAGTTTGGTTCTCTAACTGTCTCTGTCTCTGTCTCTCTCTCTATCTGTCAAAAAGTAAAATAGAAATAACTATGCACTGAAGACAAAAAGATAATTTCTCTCTATAAATGTGAAAAGATAAAAAAAAAAAGCATAACTAAGGCTACCATGTTAAACTATAGATCCTAATTTCCAATTGCTCAAAAATTTTAAAGATTTCCAACTTCTATGAGTAGCATAGCTGATGGCATAGCACTTGAAGAAATCAACCTAACTTAGATTTCACTTTTCCAAGAGCAACAGCTAAAAATTTATGTACTGCTCCTCTTACTTGTAAATTCTTTTTCTAGAGACTTTACTGGTTACCAATCCCACATTCCAATAAAAGAAAGTACTGGTATAGTCAAACCCCGTAAAATAAACCTCTACTAAATTTCAACTTAGTGCCTCAATATCATAAGTGTTCTGGTAAGGGGGGAGGAGGGATGGTTAGAAGAGGGTAAGGGGGGTCAAATATATGGTGACAGGAGAACTGACTTTGGGTGGTAAACACACAATGCAATGTATAGATGATGTATATAATTGTATACTTGAAACCTATTAGCCAATGTCACCTCAATCAATTTAACTTTAAAAATCAGTGTTCTATAACTACTGAATACAGAAAATTATAACTTTGAAAGACAAAATGAGTAAGTTAAACTTTAAGAAAAATAATTTATTTTGTTCACACAGATGTCTTAAGTAAAATGTAAATATGAGGCTTTCAGACTTTTTAAGAAAATTATGTGCAAAAGCATTCAAACATTACTCTTTCCTAAGTGTCATCAAAGTTCAATGATGTTGTAAAATGTTTCTGCCCATAAATTTCATTTGTTCAAATTAAATATTACTTGACAGATTCATGGAGGGAGTGGTTTGAGTTCTGCTGTTCTGAGTCAGAATACAAGTATACTGGGTTTAGCAGCTCTAAACAATTTCTCATTTGTATAGGTGTCCTAAATTGCTAGCCTTTCCCAGTTACTAAATGTAACAATTAAACTGAAACCTTAGTAGTAGAAAAGTTGTAGTGGCAATAGTACTTGAAATCTGTATTTCAATTTATATTAAATTGTTTTCATATCTATTTTCTCATTTGATCTTCACGCTCTAAGGTAAATACCCCACACAGCTGAACAGAAAGACTTTTCACAAAGGAAGTAACTTCTAGCTCACTCTTAGCCCCAATAAATACATTCTTCCTGTCCCCAAAAATAAGAAGCATAAAAGGTTGCTAAGTTTCTTTAATCAGACTTTCCTCTACCAGAGGTATCCCAGGTGCCTCATAAAAACTGTCTCAAAGCACACACCCTGAGGCCCCAAGAGCTTCAAGACAGACTCTCTACCCACATAAAAGCCTAGCTTAGGTACCAAAGAGCCTAGAGTCAGCATTTCCTAAATGATCCCTTTGCCTCCAGCAGCCTTCTGCTTCAACATCTCTCATCTATACAAGCTGCTAGGTCATTGTGAGGATGAAATACCTCCAAGTGAGATAATCTATTGCAAGGGTAGCAAGGGTGGAAAAACAAGGACTTTGGAGTCAGACAGATCTGAGTTTTAATACAATTTCAATTATTATCTTGTGACCTGGGACAAGTGACTTAACCTCTTTGAATCTCTTCACCTCATCACTGTGAGTCAATGAGGGCTCATCATTGTTATCACTAGTGCCTGGCAAATAGAAACCACTCAGTATGTGCTGAATAAATACAAATGAGGATACTAAGACCTTCCATAGTACTGTGAGAATTAAGAGTATAAAAAGCACCTGGTTCAGAGTAGGCACTTAATACTAATTAATCTGACCCTCAATTAATAGTAACATTTACTATTTCCAAAAACAGAAAGCATGCTAACAACTGAGAAAAAGAATGCTCTAAGAAAAATATAAATTTCTGAAATATCAGTGCTTTCGCCTGTGATTCTGTTACTATTATCAAGGGACCACACTACTCTTTGCTTATACTGAAAAACTCCCAACCTCTAAGAGAAGTCCCATCATTAAGGTGTAACACCCATATCAAGATACTCTTCCTCAAGAACCCCTACTTCTACAACAGAAGAATCTGGAAAAAGTCCATGGCAATGATTACATCTTTCACTATCCAATATGAAACAACTTTAAAATGTCACAAAATCACAATACTGGCAAGCAATTCACCATCTTCACCAACACAATGGTATGCTGGCAAGTGATTCTGAAGCCTTAATAATGTCATTCTGTAGCTGTGCACACTGAACAAAGTACAACTTCACTCCCTGTCTGAAACTACTCTGTAAAATAGAGCAACGGCAGCAAATAATTATACTATATTCTAATCCAACAGTGGTTGTAGCTTGGTGACTCCAAAGCAGCATTTTCTGAATGCCTACAGGCAAGCTAGAAGAGCTACACTTTATAATGTCTCTTGACAAATTCCAGGAAATAATAAACTAGCCTATGGTTCAAATTCATTATCAATGTTACTACGTCATCATCATCAGTATTAGCATTACCGGTATTTCTTAGAGCTTTTCTTCAGAAGGGTAGGAAAGAGCCACAACCTAAGAAAAATATTACTTCAGTTTACCTAACAACAAAATTCCTTCCACCTGAAAAGCTAGCAGTACTTTACAAAAGAGCCTATGTTTCTGAACACTCTAAAAGCAAGAGCCTAAGATCCTGAGCAACGAAGTTTTAGTTAGCTCTCACAGTCCCAGACTCAAATACGATGACAACCATATCCTTGACAAATTTGGTCATTTATGTCGATGTCATGAAACGGGGGAAATTTTTAAAAAAAGGAACATATCCTTTCTTTAAAAAATCTCAAAACCAGAAGACAATATGCCACTGGAATATACTCCTATCCCCTTTCTTCATGCTTGAACCCAGGAACCCAAGCACTAGAGGTTCCAGGAAAGACCTCCCTACCCCCGGACATGAGGATTCACTACCGCCACATACAATGATACAAGAGCCTCCAGGATGCCTGCTCACACTCTGGACAAACGCAGGCACACCCTTACATAGTCCCTCCTCTGCCATGTACCTTCTCCCCAACCTCTCTCACACTTGCTCACTCATTCCCACACACTACCCACCCCCCACGCTCACTCTCCTCCTGCACTCACTCATACTCTCCCCGTAAAACCCCATATACTGTCCCCACCCACTCCCACTCTCCTCCCGCATATTCACTCTTCCGTACACTAGCCGCACACTCACACTGCCCCTACACCCCTACCCACACTTTCCTACCCCTACGCCCACCTTCTGCACCTCACAGGCACCCAGCCCGCTCCCCAGCTCACACTCCCCTCCCGCTCCGCGCACGCACTTTTCCCCACACGCAACACTCTCCCCCACACACACGATCCCCGCTTACTCAGCCACCCTCGTTCTCCACTCTTCCTGGCCACACTCCCCCTTCCCGGGCCCCGGCCCGGCCCTCCTTCCGGGGACGTGTCTCGGGCCTGCACTAATGGCTGCAGCGCCTCCCGCCCTCCGCTTCCCCGCGGCCCCGGGAGCCGGCGCGGGGGCCGCCTGGGAGCAGCGCACTCACGCTGGCGAGCTGGGGACTGGGCATTGACGTCCGGCGGTGGCGGGAGCGAGGAGGCGCCTCTCTCCTCAGTCACCTCGGCGGCGGCGGCGGCGGCGGTAGCGGTGGCGGCGGCGGCGACGACTCCCCCCCAGCCTCGGCGCGCGACACCCGGCCCGGCCCGGCGGCGGTGGCGCGTGTCCACGAGTCCGTCTTGCTGCTGCTGCTGCGGCCGCCGCTGCGTCTCCTGCTGCCGCCGCTGCCCCCACTGCCGCCGCTGCCCTGTGGCGTTGCCTCGCGCCGTACCCGGCTGCCGCTCCAGCCGCTACCGGACGGACGACGGTTATAGCCCGACCTATTGCGCCGCCGCCACCACCGCTGCGCGCGCAGCCGGAACAAGCTCCGCCGCCGCCCCTCAGGGGGCGCTGCGGGGCGCGGCGCGCGCTCCTAGGCCCGCCCCCCGCACCCGCGGACTGGCTGGCCGGCGCGCTCGCGGGGCGCTTAGGCCCGCCCACTGCCCCCGCGGACTGGCGGGCCGGCGCGCTCGCGGGGCGCTTAGGCCCGCCCACTGCCCCCGAGGAGCGCTGACCCACTGCCCTACGCGCCTCCCCCGCTCCTCGGCCTTCGTTCCGCTCTGCGCTCCTGGCTGCGGAAGCGCGCCCACGTGACCGGCGACCGGGCAGAACAGGGCCTGGCAAGTCGCTCGCCCACGCGGCCCGCCCATCCGCACCTGGGCCGGGGCGAGGGCCGGGGCGAGGGCCGGAGGCCGCCACGTGACGCGCAAGGTCGAAGGGCTTTTTCCCCGCATCTCTGGCTGCGGGCCCTGGGGCCAGATCCTGTTGTGAGCGAGCGACCACCGAGCCCTTTGCTCGGGGATTTCCAACTTAGAAGTGAGAACCAGGGCAAATCAGTTCTTGGCTGCCCTTCCTCGAGGCCCCAAATAAATGGCGTGTGCGTCTGCAATTGCATAGGATGTTTCTGTGCCTCCCCTCAAAACCCCTGCCCGCCACGCACACCCAGACCTACCTGACTGACCAAAATTCAAACCTGAGGGATGTAACATCTTGGGCAAGTTTTTTCCTCTCTCCGTGTAGTCTCAGCTGTTAAATGGAAATACCAGCTACCTCCTGGGGCTCTTGTCACAAATAACTATGAAATAAAAATTGCCTGATAAAGAGGAGACCCTGAATCTCAAGCTTTCCAGCCTAATGCACCCCTTCACTGCAGGGGAATCGCTTAGAGATTCCACCGTTCTCTCCTGCATTTGGAAGGTAGTCAGAAGTTCTTTAATTCGTTGTCAGACCATAGAAAACATAGTCACCAGTGAATTGGGAGACTGGCCTGGACCACTGACAGTTGGCAATCAGAAAGAGGCCCTGGAGGCTGACTTGGGACAAAGACAGGAGGCTTACCCATGAAGAGTTGGGGGGACGGAGGTGCTCTGTCTTCCCTATCCACCCTGGGAAGTCTCACCTGCCCAGAATTAGCACCTATCTAGGGCTCCTTTCCCTTGAGCTGCTTCTGCTCCAACCCCCTCACCTCTGCACACCTATTTATCTGGCCATGTGGGGAGAAGTAATAGTAGTCACCATAAGGCCTTCCCCACTAGGTAAATCTGGGGCACTGCTCCTGACCAGAAGGCTTCCATTAGAGCTTAGCAGTAAAAAGAAAGGTTTCATTACTTAGCCACATCAAGCCACAGCACAGAACCCAGGATGTTTGCCACCAGCAGGTGGCCCAGGAGGGGGTATTCCAGGGCAAGGCTGGCTGGCAGGGCTGTGTGGGAGTTGAGAGGCCTTGAAGCAAGAAGGACTGAAGATCAGCCTCACTGCCCTCGGGTGAGGAGCACAGGCTCAGCTGCCACTTGCATTCTGCCTGCCTCCAGCAGACAACATTTTCCACTTCCTCCAAGCACAGACTTGAAAGAGAACTATCTGCTCTGCAAAACTTCTGCTGAGTCTCCTGATTATTGATCCTTACACCAAAGTCTCAAAACGCCTTATGCAATGCCCTGTCATAGTTTTTATTGCATTATATTATAAATGCCTGCCAATTTTCATGATTCTCCCTTACCTAGACTTACCTATTTGGGGTTCTAGCAGATTGTTGAACAAATGACTGAATCTTCACCCCATCTAGCTCTCAGCCTGGCCCTAAAATGTCAGTAAATGATACAATAACAACATAAGGGTAATAAGGGCTACAATAATGGCTACCATTTATAAAGCATCTACTCTAAGTGGTGGGCAAGATGTTTTTAAATACATTATCAAGTTTATCAAAGTAACCCTATAAAGAAGGTATTATTGTCCTCACTTTAAAAGGGATTGGAGGTTCAGAGATGAAAGGACAGAAACAAGTTTCAACCCAGGTGTCTGCCTCTGAAGCCCAAATAAGTATCGTGTTAGTCTGACTCCAGACAATAACTGGTGTCCCTCAGATTAACCTGGAATCCCTCTAAGATGATGGCAATACACCCCCTCTGAGAACAAAAGTCCTGAGACCATGGCACCACCAACTCCCCACGTGCCAGGACAGCAAGGAAGTGCTCTAACCCCTGACATGAATGACCTTATCCAAATGGTTTCCCAAGGAAGCCTGCACACCTCAAACAGATCAGGAGCTGGGCTGCAGGCGCCTTACTATAGCATGAATCACGTTTGGCAGTGAGTTTTACACATAATAAGTACCTTGAGTTTATCCAGTGCCTTTGCTAAAGCATTCCAAGTGCCATTAGCTTATTAATCCTCCAAGTGCCCATGTGAGGTAAAGCTGGCTGGTATTTCTGACTGATTTTATAGTGTTAGCTCCTTGAGAGGAGGAACTGTGTAGGCCTGCCATATACAGGGGTTAGAGAAAGAAATACAGTGATGCCTTGAAATTCGAACTTAATCAGTCCCAGAACCCTATTCAAGTTCCAAAATGTTCGAGTTCCAAGACGAGTGGACGTTCAGATAAAGCTACGGGCCGTACAGTTGATACTTCCCACGCGAACAACGTGTTGGTGTTCGGATTCCAAAGCAGCGTTCAGACTCTGAGGCAAAATTTGCTTTATTTTTTTCGTTCAGATTCCAAGTTGTTCGAGTTTGGGGGCATTCGAATTCCAAGGTATCACTGTAATGGTTGTGTGACAAGTAAACTAAAATCCCTGGAAACGTTTTGAGACAGAGGTGAGGACACAGCCCAGGTACCTGATTCCCACTCTGGGATTCTCGACTGGTTTCAACTGGCATCCTCACATTGCCATTTAGTTGCTGTGTAACTTTGGGAAGTTATTTCATCTAGTCATAATGTTCCCAACTGCAAAATGGAAAAGGTTACAGTACTTAGCTCATGAGGTAGTTTTGAGCATTATGGGAGTTAGTGTATATAACACAGCACCACATTGGACACAGAGTACGTGTTCAATAATGTTAGCTATTAACACAGTTATTGGAATGCTACTTGGCACTATGGAATGAATAAATGGGATGGCTTTGCTACTACTGGCTCTATAGAGCTTATTTCAAAATTAAGTAGCTCTGCTACTTACTGTTAGCTTTGTGACCTTGGACAGATGGCTTAACCTCATGAATGAACCTCTAACCTCATCTATGAAATTGGATTGCTCTGAAATGAAGATCTTGACAGTGCTTTTAAAACTGTCAAGCACTATACAAACATTAACTGTGGTTCTGTACCACGACTGTACAGGAATCCCAAGTCTGCCCCTTAAATTCTTGACTTGTAAAGTTTTCTCATGTGTAATATGGGCATGATGATCACATCTATGTCAGGGGGCTATTTTGAAAAAATTAAATCATTAAAGATATTTAACATACCTAGAACTGTGAGAGATGCTCCATACATGTTACTTCCCTACACCATAATCCGTATTGTCTTTCAATGCTCTAAACGCAGGGGTCTCCAAACTTTTCAGCCCGCGGGCCGCATTTACTATCAAACAGCAGTTTGGGGGCCGACTACACACTCAAGGTCCAAATAAAAAAGAATCAAAACATAGATGTTGTTTTTAATTATTTATCTAATATTATTTTATTCAGATAAAAAGGTCTCCACGGGCTGGATGAGAGGGCTGGATGGGCCCGCGGGCCACAGTTTGGAGACCCCTGCTCTAAAGGAAGCAGGAAGGTGTAGTGGGAAATTTATGGAACCAATAGAGCTAGGATTATTCCTGGCTCTGCCACTGTGTGACCGTGGGCAAGTTACCTAACATCTCTGAGCTTTCAGATTCCTTGTCTCTAACATGAGATAAGGTATGCCTACACTGCAAAGTTACCGGTAGTTATAGTAACACTGACCCAGCAAAGACCCCGTCTCACAAGAGGCTCTTGCTCAATGAGTGTGAGCTAGCTACTCTTTGGAAAAGACACAGTTGGAAGCAACGACCAAAATTCCCCAACCCGAAACCAAATGAGGTCATGAGCTGCAAAATAAGCGTTCCAGGCTTTACAAAGTTCAGCTGAGCCTAGGAGGGTCCGGCTCAGCACTGCTTAGCTTGCCTGGGCCCTGCCAAGGGACCGGTCAGGAGAAGGCCACGAAGAGGACTCAACCCTCCCAAAGTGATAGCCGGGGAGGAGGAGACAGGGAGGAAAGAATGTACTGATTCACCGCCCCACCCATCCCCTGCCTCTAATCTCTCTTCCGGAATTTTACAGCCCTCTCTTACTAGGGCAGAGGCAGAGGGGGCAGGGAGCCGCTTACGCCGGCTGCAGGAACCACCACCGCCCTCCTACCCTTGACAATCGTCTTCAGCAGGAAGCCTCTGAAGTCTTTCACGCACCCCTGCTGTCGGCTCCCAGAGGCCTCCCTGCCTAGTGTTGTGGGGAACACCGTAGGGAGGGAGAGAAGATGTGAATTCCGGGAGACTTAAAGGCTCGCTCTGAGGGTGGGGCTGCGGACGGAAAGTTCCCTCTCCTCCTGCCGGTGCGAGCTGGAAAGCTGTGGCTGAATCTCGGCTTGAGCCACGGTGCACTTGGAAGGCCACGACACGACCTCCATCGATCCTTCCCGCGGCCAATCGGCTACCAGGATCTCATAGCCACCGCTTTCAGGTGTAACTGGATTTCAGCCAGAAATCCAAATAGGAAACAACTTAAGGAACTGGCCGCAAAGGAGAGGGAAAAGTTAAGAATCATGGCTCAACTTCCTTATTTTATGGTAAAGATGAGGCAACTGAAGCCCAGAGAGCGCAGAGGTCTGCTCAAGACGGTGCTGGGAATCAGCTGTGCACTGCAGGCCAGTACTTTAACCTCCCGTGCTGCCCTGCCTGCACTTTATATGTATTACCTAATTTTCACAATGGTTAGAGGTGGAAATTAGCTTTTTTATGTATGGGGCAACATGAATAACTGCGAAGCCATTTAAGCAAACCTGACCAAGGTCACCCAGATAGTGTATAACAGTCAGGATTTAAACCCAGGGAGTATTTATTTGTCCAGGGCCCCACACCCTCAGGCACTATGCCCTCTGCTTCTGCAATGAGAATGTGGTTATAATCTACCTACTTGCTGGATGCTGGTTTAACAGTGTAAGCTCTTTTCATTATGGCAACTTGTTTCAGAATGACTTAGATTATCTGTGTGTGTATAAATGTTTAATATATGCTCTCTGCCCGTGATAATGTTTCTAAGCTCTGAGACATAAAAGGACCAGGTTAAATGGGGCAATCAAGGTCAGTGTGAAATCGAGAGTCCTCCTTCCCCAGTGGTGCACAGTTGTCTTTAATTCTGTCGGGTGCTATAGCCAGAATCTTGACTTTTTCTCCACAGTGGGTCCCATTTTACCTAGTAGTAACCTCAAGTCCCCATTTCCACACCAACAGTTCTAACTTGACTACTGCTATGGTTTGCAGTGATGCTTAAAATGTTGCCACGCCCCCCAAAACATACTGTTTACCCCATCCTCAGCTTGTGTTCATATAAACTACACAGTGAAAGTTTCTTTCTTGGGTTAAAGCCAAATAATAGTTCATCTTTTGTTCAAATGTAAACATCAACAGAGAGAAAAATAAACTGGCCCTCGCCAGCCATTTTCATGTCATGAAAATGAGATGATCGGATCCTCCCTAAAAATGAGTTTGGGTAGGAGGGAGAGTAGAAGGACTAAGCACTCATTGAATTAATGTTTGAAAGAACTTCAGAAGTTAGCTAGTGCAATGCTTTTATAAGCCCGAGTAAAGAAAACGAATTTTCCAGGCTACACAGGGATATTAAGAAGAGGTGAGGTGACCCACTGTGACGAAGGGAACAGAAGGTCAGGCAAGGGGACAAAAGATTAGGTTAGCTTCAATGCCAGAAGTCTTTAGGGGTTCTGGGATAGCCCGATAGGTTGAGTGCTTGCCTTGCAAACGCGAGGTCCAGGGATCGAGTCCCAGCCCTGGCCCCAGCCCATGCAAATCCACATGCTGCACTACAGCACAAGTGGTAATCACAGGGAAGGCCTCAAAGGTTCTCACCTCCCAGGCGGGAGGCCCCCAGTTCGGTTCTGCCCCGTGCAGCCCCATGTCCACTTGTGAGGAATGAAATTATGTCCAAAAACTGATGATGTACAACTATGGAGACTGTTCTGGGCCCTCCCCACTTCTCTCACCTTCTCTCAATAAAATAAATCTTTTTTTTAAATAAAAAAAAAAGCCTTTTCTTCTAGTTGTGTTTTTAAAAAATCCTTCCGTGCCCCCCGTCTTAATGAAATGTGTATTTTATGGTATGTAGTAGATTTTATTTTTTATTGTTTGAGGGAGGGGGAGGGCCCAGAGCAGTCTCCATAGTTGTACATCATTAATTATGACATAATTTCATTCCACACGGGTGGATATGGGGCTGCGCAGGGCAGGAACCAAAACTGAGGGCCTGCTACATGGGGGCTGACAGCCTTTGTTGCCACCCCAGTGGTTACAATTGCACCACGGCTCAGCATGTGGATCTGTATGGGCCAGGGCGGGATTTGATCCCCAGACCTCAAGGCTACAAGGGAAGAGCTCAACCTGCTGAGCTATTCCAGCATCCCCCTACTGAATTCTTTTAAAGTCTGCCTACATAGTATGACTGAACTATATTTAATAGGTTCACTAGTGATAGATACTTGGATTATTTCCAATATTTTGCTGTTACAAGTAGTACTTCGATGGGTATTTTTGCATATACATCTTGGAGCCCTTTTAAGGGAATTCTGTAGGACAAATTCTCTTAAACTGTTCCTTTTAAAATATTATAACATGCTTTGTATATTATCATTTTCATCTTGTTCCAAATGGCCCGACATAAAAGCCTGTTCCTGATCAAAATCACATAAAGTGCTTAAGATATACTATACATTAAATAAATGTTAGTTATTGTTATGATTACTATGGCTATTTCATTATATCATTCACCTGGTGGGTAGAAGTTCCTTCCTTCAGTCAACAATTATTAACTTCTGCCATGTGATGAGGCTGAAGATCCAACAGTGAAAAGATGTAGACCCTCTGCCCTTAAGAGGTTGAATCTAGTTGTTCGTGGATATGTCAACTGGCAATTACAACACTGTGAGATGAAAACTACAAAAGTGGTAACTGCAGGGGAGATAAGGAAGCAAAGAGGAGGGCCATTAGCCAGCCTGAAGACGGGCAGGCAAGAGAAGGATGATGAAAAAGAAGCAACAGCTTGAATTATCCAAAGAGAGAAGGTAGTGAGCATCCCAGCCACCAGAGGTATCCAAGCAGAGGCCAAAATACTATCGCCAAGAAATACTGGTAGGAACAGTTAACCAAATCAGTGGTTCTCAAATGCTCACCCTGAGACTGGTGCTAGTGCATGGGGAAAGGAGAAAAATAAGGGTAAAGAGGTGAATTTTCATATGCTATTCATTCAGGTTAAGGGAGTCTTTTATTCTGAGAGTATACTCTTTGTACTTTCTTATATTACAATGTCCCTTGTTTTATGAAGCAGGGGTTGTAGTACATGAAAGCTGTTTTTCTTTTCTTGTTTGGCTAAACTAAAAGCTGGCAACCATATCTGGGTGGCCCCTTCCTCATTTTTTAAAGTTTTGACTACTGATGACATCTAAAAGTCAGAGGACCCCTGAGCCAGGTGACTTCTAAAGTTCTTTCCATCCCTGTGGCCATAGATTCTCTGCTTAAGAGTGATTAAGGCCTGAAGCTAAATTGAGTTTGGAATCTGTGAGCCAAATCCTTTTCAACAGAACCAGGATAAAAATAAATGCGTAAGTACATGAGTGAGTAGAAGAAAGAAAAACAATTTGGTACCTTTTCAAATACTTTTCTTTTTTGGCTCCCAAACCACATAAGAGTACCTCAAGTTTCCATATAAACTTGCTCTCCTGCCCCTGGGAAATGCAGCAGTGAAGAAGAGAAACCACAGAAATAACAGAAGTGATATGGGAAAAATCAATTTGATGCAGTTTTCACAAACCTTTAAAATAGAGTGATTTAAGTGATGATTGGGTTTCATGACCAGCGGCGGCAGAGCCACTGATGGGAATGCTGGTGTTTTTCTGGATTTTCTGAGTGTATGGGAGGGGAAGGAAAATGGTTTTTTTCTTCCCTTTCCACTTACAAGAAAATGGAAGCAATGAGAAACAAAGTCTCCTGTAATGTTCCATTAAGAGCAACAAATGAAATGCAACTCCCCTGTAGCCAGAAAATGCAATCCCTCAAACAGGCACTGGTCAGGCCTTCCCAGTTCCTACCTTGCTGCAGGAACTAAGTATTCACCAACACACCTGGCACTGCTGTTACCATGGCAACTCCTCACCTTTGCATTCCTTGACTTGGGGGTTGAGACTGGTTCAGGGCACATTTGATTTTTCATGTTGCTCCTTGGCTTCTGAAAAAGGAAAGGCAGCTCACCTGCTGCCTCGACCATTTGCTTCTCAGCTTGTGTAACTAGGCCTCACTGGGTGAGAGGGCCCTGTCGCAGGGCAAGGGAGTGCAAATGGCTCTTGCAGAGCCCAAAAGACCTAGGCTCAAATCCCAGCTCCTTAATGAATCTATTTTTCCATTCAAGTCCCCCTCTGGGTCAGGCACTAGCAGGTACAAAGAGATGACTGAATAGCCAAGGTTGCCCCCCGCCCCCAGAGCAGCCAGTCAAGAGAGAGAAGGCTGGGTCAGCAAATGACCACAGGCCAATATAAGTGACTTCACAAAGGCAGGTGTTGGTGTTATCACTGCCTAGAGATAGGGGAGGGAAGAAATTATATTAAGCCCACACTGCATTGAGGACTCTTAGGAACACTCCAGCAAGGGTCCCTTCCTCTTGGGCCCACTCGAGTTCATCATGAAGGCATCAAATTAAAGGTGACAAGAGTAGAGACTTGCACTTGGACCTCAGGCAAGTTAATTCATTTTCCTAAGCCTCAGTTTCCTCATCTATAAATAAAAGCTAATAATAACTACCTTACCCTTCCTGAGAAGAATTACATTAATTAATATATTAATATATGATGAAGCAAAGAACAAATAGACCCAGATCCAAGCCCTGACTCTCCAATGCACAATCCAGTGACCTGGATAATTCTGAACTTTAACCCCTCTGAGTCTGATTCCTCACCTATAAAAGGATAATCATAGGGATGCTGGGATGGCTTAGCAGGTTAAGTGCTCACCTTGCAAGCCCGCGGTCCTGAATCCCGGCCCCAGCCCCAGCCCGTGTAAACCCTGGACTGGACTGGGGTGTGCCTCCCATGCAGGAAGCACCCAGCTACTTCCTGCCCTGCACAGCCCCCCACCCACCTCTGTGGAATGAAACTATGTCGAAAACTGGTAACATACAACTATGGAGGCTGCTCTGGGCCCTCCTCTGTCTTTGTCTGTCAAAACAAAATCTTAAAAAAAATAAATTAAAAAAAAAGGGGAAAGCTGGGATGGCTCAGCGGGTTAAGCGCTCGCTTTGAAGCCCCGGGGACTGAGGATCGAATCCCGGTCCCGGCCCATGCGGACCCACATGCTGAACTGGGGAGTGCCCTCAGTTCAGTTCTTGCCGGTGCAGCCCCATGCCCACCTGTGGAGTGAAACTATATGGAAAACTAATGTCGACTATGGAGGCTGCTCTGGACCCTCCCGCTTCTCTCTGTCTCTCTCTGTCTCAGTTTCTCTCTGTCAAAAATCAATAAAATAAATCATTTTTTTTTAAAAAAAAAGGATAATCATACTATTAAGAGTGTTGCTAGAATTAAATGAAATAATACATGAAAATCACATAGCACCAGCATACAATAATTGCTAATTGTTTCTTATTACAGAACTAGAGCTCCTGATCCAGTGCCTAATGTGTCTGTCGTAAGTCAGATATTGTTATTGTTACGTGGTGCCTGGTTGGCATTCTGTAAACATTACTTTTTCGTGTTAGCCTTAGCCTTTCTCCTAGGCTGAATGAAGGAGGGCTTAGACTTGGCCCCATGGGGCTCCTTTGGAGACTGAGATGGGGAAAAGGCAGGGGGAGTCCGCCAGCCCTGATGCAATCACAGGCTCATGCTTGGCCCACTTCCTCCTCTTTGGGTGTTTACCGGAGATTGGATTCCACAGGAACCCTTGAAAGTGTGTACTGACAGTGGGGGCAGGCAGCACACAAAATTGTCCCTGCTTCGAGGACAGTTTAGGAAGAAAGTGATACTGTGCCTGCCTGGGCCTCATGCACCCTGGGCTCAGGGACAAGAAAGAGATACCAGGTGTCAAGTCCAGAGGGAGGGGCAGGGAGGCAGGCTCCAGGAGGGAGGGACTAACCACTGGTTGATTGATGCCAGGGCCAGCTTCCAGACCCAACTCTGGGAGGCCCAGTGAATAGGCCCTTTATCCCTGAGCTTAGAAGCTGCTGGCATGGAGCCACGGGAGGGGGTCTCAGGTGACAAGGAGCCTCAGAACAAGCTCAAAGCCTCCTGTCCCTTCCTTCCCAGTAGAAATCTTAGCTGGAGAGAAAGTTCTTTTAAGAATCTTGTTTTCCAACCATTTGCCTGGGATCTGCATCAATCCCACAGCCTTGCTGAGACATCCTGAGAAGTACCGTGTTGCATAGTGGTAAAGAACATAAGCTTTTGGCAGTCAATTCTCAGCTCTTCCAGTTACTGGCTGGATGCCCCAGGCAAGTCAGTTCACCTCTCTAACTCTCAACTTCCTCCTGTCAAACAGAATAATGAGTACTCAACATCAAAAGAAAGTCTCTGGGCCCTTAGAACAGTGCCTGACAATTATAAAAGCTCTCAATAACTGTTAGATATTGTTATTTTTATTAAGACCTAGGGGGTGGCAAGGTGGGGGAAAAAAAGTCCCAGTATCAGCTGTTTGCTCCCAGATTCAAGCACTAAAATTCTCTAGTGCTTAGAGACCTTTTTTTTTTTTTTTTTCCTGAAGTTGGGGTTAATTGTCCTTCTTTCAATATCTAACGACTGTTTCTCAGTTATCAGGAAAGAATCGGACTTCCCCTCCCCCAAGCTGTGAAACTAAGTACACAAAGCTTGCTCAAGTTCCTGAGTCATTCAGCAAAATCAGACCAAGATATTCAGTGGATCAAGGAAACTAGATGCAGAGTGGGGAAAACCCAGCCACTAAGCCCTGGCCTCTTAGGGCAATTCCCTTTGGTGTCCCCAAGGATGAGCTTTCATTCCAATTCCACAGGCAAGACAGCATCTGGCAACTAAGTCCTTCCCAGGCCCTCTTGTACCCAGAACAAGACATTAGCTCCACCTGGGTTTCTACCCACAGCCAGGCCTTCACATGGAATCTTGTTTGACACAAACTTCTTGCTCTTGGACAGACTCTCTCCTTCTCTCCACACCCCAGTCCTAGAGAGAGTTGACACCCTGTCTCCCATCTTCCCTGCCCACTCATTTCTCAGCCCCTGTAACTTGACTTCTGCCCAATTATTCCACTCCCGTCACACTCATCAATGTTTTCTTAATTGCCAAATCCAAGGCTCTCTCCAGGCCTTTCCTTCTTACCCTCTGTAAACACATGGCACTGTTGACCACTCTCTCCTTTAAACTCTCCTTTCTGGACATCCGTGAGGCCACAGACCCTTGCTCTCCTTCTTCCACTGCAACCAGCACTTTTTGGTATAGGTTGCTGGCTGCTCTCCATCTCTCTTTTTTTTTTTTTTATTGTTTTTTTTTTGTTTGTTTGTTTTTTGACAGAGAGAGAGAGAGAAAGAGAGAGAGATACAGAGACAGAGAGAGAACTGAACTGGGGGAAATCCCCAGTTCAGCACATGGGTCCACACGTGCCAGGACCCGGACTCAATCCTGGGTCCCCAGCGCTACAAAGTGAGTGCTTAACCCACTGAGCCATCCCGGCTTCCCCTGCTCTCCATCTCTTAAAGGTTGCCCCTCATGGTTCTGCTCTTACCCTTCTTCCCTTCCTATTTTTTTTTTCTTTTTCTTTTTCTTTTTTTAAGATTTATTTTATTGTTTGAGAAAAGATGAGAGAGAGAAGTAGGGAGGGCCCAGAGCAGTCTCCATAGTTGTGTATCATTCGCTGTGACATAGTTCCACTCCACATGTAGATCTGGGGTCACACGGGACAGGAACTGAACTGGGGGCCTCCTGCCTGGGAGGCAAGAGTCTTCACCACCATCCCTGCGGTTACCAGCTGTGCCGTAGCTCAGCATGTGGGTTTGCACGGGCCAGGCTGGGGCTGGGATGTGAGCCCAGACCTCAAGATTGAAAGGCAAGTGCTCAACCTGTTGAGCTATCCCGGCACCCTCCCTTCCTATTGTTTATGCCCCTCCCAGGTTTAATCAGCATCCAGATCTTTAACTTCCATCACTTTGCTGATGAGTTCCCAGACCATATCTCCCCCAAACACCCCCAGCCTACTAAGCAGCTCTACTTGCATGACCAAGCACAACAAACTCAACATGCCCAAAACGGAACCCTTTATCTCCCCCATACCTTTTCCTGTGTTCCTGATCTTGATGAATGACACTACCTTTTACCCTGTTACCCAAGCTAGAGGCTCAAACATCACCCTTGCCCCCTCCCTGTCCTCCCTACAAATCACCAGGCTCTTAATGTCTTATCTATTTCCCCCTTTCCCCTTCATCCCACTGTTTCTGCTTCAGTTCAGGCCTTTATCCTGACTTGGAGCCTAGATGATTACACACACACCTTACAAGTGGGCTCTAGGACTATACTTCTTCCCTCTTTCTACTACACATGTCTTACAGTGTCTGCCCAACTACATTCCTTTTTCTGAGGACCCACTGTTGCCCACCGACCTTGCTGAAGAGGTGCCCCTAGATTCCATGTTGACCTCACCGAAGCTTACCTAACTGCTATCACCATGGCGTTTTGAACCAGAGGTGCTCATTTGACCCAAGCTGAGCTGAATTCTATCTCCTAGAACTCTGAAATGGAGACATAGTGACTCCAAATGTTCCCAAGGGTCACATCAGTAACAAAAATGAGTAAAACAGCCCAATGAGAGACAGTGGGGAAGGGGCGATTGTGGTAAATGGAGAGTCTGTGCCTCAGCTAAAAAGTAGCAGCTGCTACTTTGCTCTAGCAGATGGTTGCCATGGGAATATAGGCCCAGACTTGACAAATATTCTAATTTTCCAGATTTTTATGTTAAATTCCCCAATTTTTGAATATTGGGCACTAATTCGTTCTTTAAATGCCACAGGCTAAGAATATCGTGGGCACCATATTTGGGCTACAGGGCTGCCAGTTTGTAATCAACACCAGAGCGTCAAGTTTAGGCTGTGGACCCAAAGCTGGGGACAGCCACTTTCTGTCATTTGTGGAGAAGCAGAGAAAGCACTGGGCAGAGAGAAGCACAAAGCCTATTCCTGCAGGCTCCTTGGCCCCTAGGTATACCACATGCCCATGTTTCCTGGCCCAACAACTCCTGCCCTTCCTTCCCAGCCCAGCACTGTGTAATAGTTAAAGTTATAGGCTCTGAAGTCAGACAGACCTGGGTTCAAGTGCCAACTCTGAGACTCCCAAGCTGCCTGCTCTTGGGCAAGTCACTGTACCTCTCTAAACCTCAGTTTCTTCCTCTTTCACTTGGGGTACTTTTTTCATAAGGTTGTTATTGGGATTAAAGGAGATGTTGCTCAGAAAGTTCTTAGCACAGTGCCTGGCACCCAGTAAGCTCTAACTGAATGTTAGCTGCTGTTATTGTTATTATTATTATCACCACTATTAGTATTCTTCCTCAGCCCAGCCCTCTCTCTCATAGCACTTTGTATAACTCTCTGGGTATTTACCATTTTCTCTTATTACTTATCACAATTTTATCTGCCTTGGTGTATTGTAAGCTCCTAGAGGAAAAGGCCACATTTTCTCTCTCTTTATATGGAGGGGCGGGGAAGGCAATTGGAATTGAAGCACAGTGTTTTGTACATAGCAGGTGCTCAAGAAACTATTTGTTGGTAAACTACTGGAATTTAAGCTCCATGAGAACAAGGACCTTGTCTCTCTGATTCACTATTGTATTCTCTAAGCCTCATATAGAATCCTCAATAAATGTATATTAAATAAAAAAATGAAAGGCATCTTCTGGCTCTCCACCAGGATTCTTTAGCATATCCTAGAAGGTTACTGGTACAAATTTCAATTCACTGTTTTAAAACAGTAGTTTCTGGAGTCTCTGTTAATAGCACCCCACTTTTCCTGTGGCGGACTGTCCTTTCCCCACTCTACTCAATGTGGCTGACCCTTTCAGCTCTAGAAATGGTCATGTGACCCAGGACTAGCCAATCAGAAAAAACTATCCTGTGGCCCCAGTGATTGGTTCAGGATGAACTTAAAACAGTCAAAACCAATCAGAGCTGAAATGATTGGAGAGGAGAAAATTGCTTTCCACAGGGGAAGCGAAGTTATGAGAATATAAGCCTAGAGTTGCTAGTGGCCATATTACCACCACAAGGAGAAAGCCTACTTAGGGGTGAAGCAAGCACAGAAAAAGTACTAAGAATTGGAAAGAGATACATTATGAATGGTATTTTTTTTAAGACTTATTTTTATTGTTTTTGACAGAGAGACAGAGAGAAGGGGGAGGACCCAGAGCAGTCTCCATAGTTTAAGGTGACCAGATGTTAACATTGGTAAAGCGGGACACCATTGACCGGGGGGCAGGGGGTTCTTGATTAAAAATTTGGTCTATCTCCCGCCGTTCCCTAGCTTGTCGTGCATTCTTTCCAAAAATCGGGACTTTTTTAAAACGTCGCAGGACGCGAGACAAATAGTTAAAAATTGGGACTGTCCCGCCAAAAGCGGGACGTCTGGTCACCTTACCATAGTTGTATGTCATTGGTTTTCTACATAGTTTCATTCCACAGGTGGGTGTGGGGCTACACAGAGCAGGAACCGGCTGGGGGCCTCCCACATAGGAAGCTCACCCCAGTGAGAACTGAACTGGAGGCACACCCCAGTTTAGCATACCACATGGGCCGGGCCAGGATTTGATCCTTATACCTGGGGCTGCGAGACGAGCTCTCAACCCACTGAGCCATCCAAGCAACCCCGCGAATGATATTTTTTGAGCAAGTGGATCTAGTTGTGCCTGAAGCCAAGACTTTGACTATTCTGTTAGAAAAAATAAATTCTCCTTTTTTGTTTAACTCATCTTGAGTTTCTGTCACTTATATCCAAAAGAGTACTGATTAATATTTGGATTCTATATTAGCTAGGGAGTCATAGTAGACATACACCTTTGTAGGAATCTTCCCAGCCCACAATGATCCCCTTTTTCAAAGAGCTGCCCTCTACCCGCAAACTAAACCAGAAGCCACGTTTGTACTTCCAAACCCTGCACCCCAAGGCCATAACTGGTTGGACTAGAAGTAGACATGTATTGTGGCATAATCAGATCAGATTTACTTTTAGGACTGAGAGATCTTAGTTCAGTCTGAGCTGTGTGCTTAAACTGAATGGATGTAAAATTGCGAGCTAGGAGGTCACATTCATGGAGTAGCAGAGAAGCTGAGCTGCTAAAGAGGAATGAGGCTGACACACACATGGAAGCAGAGGGCAAAGGCTATGATTTCCCAGAGAGAGTGAGAAAAGGAAAAAAACCAGAGAGAAGAGAGTAACAGAGAAAGAGAGAGAGCTGCTTCCACATCCCTCATGAGACTAATTACTTCTCCTCTTGGGTTCCATGAGATTTCTCTATGTGCATATTGTATTCTCTCCATACCACCCTCCTTTTCAAAGCAAAAATAAACAACATAGCTTTATGGTTTGGGGGTTTTGTTTTGTCTTGTGACTAAAAGGTTTTCAGACAACTGTCCTAGGAACAATTCTACAGCCAAGGTGTCCTATTCACCAGGCTGACAAACACCCTGGCTTCCTGAATTGAGACACCCCTACATCCAATTACTAGCTGTGTAACTTTGGGCAAAACACCTAGACTCAAGGAACTAGCTCCCGCTCTAAAATACGATAAGAAAATCTACCTTCCCAGGTTGTTGTGAAGACAATGAGATAAGGTGGAAACAAGAGCTTAGCACAGCCCTGGGCATCATGAAGTCACATAATCAGTATGTGCTAAATGCTGAAGCAGGGTTGGGTCCAATCCTATAGCCAATCCACCATTAGGTCCAGGACCAGAAAAGGAAGCTTAAACGAACAACTCCTGTCCCCATCAGCACTTTTTTCATCTCATCTGTACCAATTTTTCAAAAGCATTGAGGAAGAAAGGAAAACCTTTATTTTTATTTTTTTAAGGGTATTATTTATTTATTTATTTATTTTTTATTGTTTTGACAGAGGGAGAGAGGGCGAGAGAGAGATACAGAGACACAGAGAGAACTGAGCTGGGGGAGCTCCCAGTTCAGGATATGGGTTCTCACGGGCCGGGGCCAGGATTCGACCCTCGGTCCCCGGTGCTGCAAAGTGAGCGCTTAACCCACTGAGCCATCCCGGCTTCTCAACCTTTATTTTTAAAAGTGCCCATTCTAGAACTCTAATCTAATGATATATATATATAATCAGACAAGAGAAAATACATATGCATAAGGATGCTCATTGCAGTAGTGTTTATATTAGAGAAAAACTGGAAATGACTTAAATGTCCAACACTGTGTTTTGCTTAATAGATGGTATATATAAACAACAGAATGTTATGAAGATTTGGAGGAGGAAAGACAATATTTCAAAATAAAAACA
>PVKE010028759.1:0-20704 GCA_004027555.1 Craseonycteris thonglongyai
GAAATACATGAAGAGAAAGAATCATCTTATAGATAAACATATCTTGTGCCCTTCTATTAATTAGTGTTTAAAATATCAAAGTGCCTAGTTGAAAGATAATGGTATTTGATTATCAGCAAACTAGCTTAGGCTTTTCTACACTTGGACAATCAATGATCAATTTCTTTTGACAGTGTGTGACCACCACCCTTATTTATTACTGGGCTAAAAAGACACAAAAAGGCATCATAGTGGGTACAACAAAATATTCCAAGTCAAATTAGAAACAGAAATTGAGAAATAAGAGAGAGACAAGAATTACAATATAATCATTATCTCCCTTCAGACTCCAATAAGTCTTAAGGTTGAGAAGCAGTTTTCATTGTCGATGTTCATAGTCATATTCATATTTAAGTTAAAACAAAGAGAAAAGTAATGAAAACAAATGAACATTAGGTAATTATAGTTAGAATACAACAAAGCATCAAATAAAGTGATGCAGTATGCCTTAGAAAGGAGTAAGGAAGACGAGATATATACATTTTAATTTAAAATGTAGCAATACCAAACTTACTCATTGGACTGCCTTTATAGTTGTTTGCTTTGTTTCCATTGTTTCTTTGACAAAGATGTGTAGGTTTCTATGCCAGAGTACCAAATAGTACTCAGTTCAAAGGTGTCTTAACGATCCTATAGGGACCAGAATGTTTTAAAAAGTAGTGATACTATTAACAGATTATGCAGAATCATGTGACACTGGCATAATCTTTCATAGAGCTATATGACAAATTTGCAGCACTGTGATTATCAATTAAGGCTGCTGAGTTGGGAAGCAAGTTTCTCACTGCAAATCAGTTATGTGGAATGAACAGAGTATATTAGGTATTCTTAAATCTTTTAGATGTTAGCACAGTTGAACTGTATACTAATAGTTCTTTTAACACTTTCTACAGGAGTTTTTCTCAGTATTAGATATAATAATTAAAAGATGAAAATAAATGCTGCAAATATCTAAGAACTATCTAATGTAGATATAGTAAGATAACTCGTAACATTAAAAAAAAGAAAAGAAGAAAAAAAAAGAAAATCGAAATAAGAAAAAATTCCATGTTGTAAACCTCTAGCTAGGTTGTAAATGTGCGTCATTAACTTATAGACTGGACTAGTAAAATTGGAGGGGGAAGGACAGAATTGAGAGCCATTTCAAAGGAAAATTAGATTATATTTTCTCCATGACAAGATGGCCAGCTGAATGATGTGGGAGAAAGAGAAGCTAGTGTGCCTGGGATTTTTGGTTTGTCTAAGTGGATCCCACTGCCTTTCATAAGATAATATAAAGGAAAAGAAAAGGCTTGTGAGGAAGGTAATTCTATTTACAGAAGGGCTTGCTAATTTTCTCTTTATAACTCAAGTTTTACTATGCTTGCCATCCAAGTGGGAACTGAACTGCATTATATTTTAACATTTCCCAGAGAAATTTAATTTTTTTCTTTATTTTGAATACTGGTCTCTCTACTGTATTCCACTTTATTTCTGTAATCATGGATGTTGATTATCACCATTATATTATATCTCAAGCTAGTTTTTTCAGTAATCATGTTTATTTGAAAATAATCCTGTAAATACGTAATATGTAAATTATAAATATTTTAAAGATTTTTTTTTTTTCTGAGAAATTTTGGCTAGTGTAAATCGCACATCACCAATTTAAAAAGGACACAAGAAGTCAAACCCTCTAGCTCTTTTTGTGACACATACATGACATTACATAATGGAGAAAAAAATGTAAATAAAATAAATAAAAGATGTAACAATGGTAAAAAGATTATTTATCTCCCCTTTCCATCTGAGTTCAAATAATGTTTTCAGCAAATATTTCTGAAAAAGTTCTAACACTCTCTTGTTGTTGGACCTGTATTCATCAATTACCCTCTAAACTCTATTAGCAGTTAATAATTCTTTGTAGTAGTTGTTGTTTTAAAGTAGATCCCACAGAATAACAGAATTTACTGTAGAACAAGGTCTTAAAAATATTGACGTCCTAGTCCACCTACAAAGAATTAGACAAATACAGACCAATGGATGGAAGAACCTCGCCATAAACCTAACAGTTACCCAAACCCTTTCTCTTGACTGAACCCTCAACCTTTTCCAGGCTATGTTTCCAGGCTATGTGTCTTATTTTATCTTGAAATTCTAAGGTAACAGTATATATATTACACAGATAAGTTATAGCATCTAGACCTTAACTTTACATTTTAAAATTTCAATGGTCTCTCTATGCTACTTGCTCACCTGTAAGGGCGATTCTCATGTATAAGAAACAATGAAATTCAGCATAAAAACTAAAGACACTCTGCATGTCCTTTTCACAACTTAAATTTAGAATGAAATGCATTTTTATTCCTCTTAATATGTTATGTTGGCAGCAAATAAGTGAAACTAGAGTTAAACAAATATGATTACATTTCCCAAAGAAGTCATATTTATCAATCTCCTGCTCCATCAAGAATAGGTCTGAATAACCTGACTTTATGAAATCATCATATCATCATCCCATCTCATAAACTGACTGAATTTAGCTCAATTTACTTCAACTAATGTAGTTAAATTCTATAAGAAAAATAAGAAGGTAGGTAAAGGGTTGTTCTGTTCATTATTCACCCTGTTGGTGAGGGAGAGGTTTCCACCCTAGGGTTATGGGGAGGGAGAACACACAACATCTGACACTAGACAACAATTTATTAGTCACGTATTCTCACAGCCTGGGGAGAAGGGCACTACACAACACACAGGGACACACTGGGATTACACTCAGGGCCAGAAAGAAAACCAGGGGCAGGATCTCCCTGGTTCCCCCTAGAGGAGGTGACTGGCTTGTTTGAATTCAACGGGCCTGGCAGGGAAATGAAACCTCATTGCTTAAAAAGGGAATTGTAGCCAGTCTTCATGATAAGGAGATTAGTTTAACTAGGGGATCTTATTTTGAGGACAAGAATGAGGAAGGGTGAGGTTAGGCCATTTGAGGCCTTCCTAGCTTTGCTGACATCAAATCAGAACCTTCTACTGGCATTCGTTGTGGTTCTTACACCATAATTGACTCCTTGATGCCTTGACTTCAGTTCATGCCTTAGTGACAAGCTGACATTTCCAGGGAGTAATACCGCTCTAGGCGATGAAGTAGGCACTAGTCCAGGAGAAAAGAGTCACATAGTGAGGTGGTCTCAAAATCATGAACTTTAAACATTTATATTTTTTATTGTTTCTGACAAAGACTAAGAGACAAAGACAGAGAGAGACAGAGAGAAGGGAGAGGGCCCAGAGTGTCTCCATAGTTGTTCGTCATCAGTTTTCTACATGGTTGCATTCCACACAGGTGAGCTGGGGCCATGCAGGGCCGGAACTGGGCTGGGGGTCTCCTGCATGGGAGGCGCACCCGCTCAAGCCAGGGGCCAAACTGGGGGGTGAGAACCAAACTGGGGCCCTCTTGCATGGGAAGCACAGCCCAACTCAGCATATGGGTTCAAATGGGCTCGGGCCAGGATTTGATCCTCAGACCCTGGGCCTGCAAAGTGAGCACTCACTCAACCTGTTGAGTCATCCTGGCTTCCCCTACGGGATTCTTGTTAGCATATATTTTGTTATAATTATTAGAGCTTTATAGAAAGCACTGGTATCTTGGACATTGGTTACATTTTGGAATAATTTAAATGTAAAAGCTAAATAATTAATTTCTCTCATTACATAGCAATAAATAAAATCACAAAATATATGGAGTTTTAATTTTCCCAGGCTCAACTCTTATGATACTCTATTTTTCACTTTTGGTTTGTAACAACTTTACCCTTATATGGAGACTAATGAAATTTTAGATCAATAATGTTAAAATCACATATGTGATAAGCACTGTTATATTTGGTATAGATTAGAATGGCAATTATCTTTTCAATTGTCTTTAAGGTTATAATTATAAATGAAAATACAACTTAAACCCTGATAGGGCTTTTCTCTCATTGTATTGGTTTAGTCACCGTATTATTCTACTTTCGATAGTGCATGAATTTAGCGTCCAAACTATATCAGGAAACTTGCAAGCTTTAGTACTTGAGGTCAATTTAATTACACTGTGCATGACAGAAACTAGGCCATCTGGGTATTGCCTTTGCCACCAGCAATTGACACCTGAGTGTTAATGAGCTGGTAATTAAGAGCTGGCACATGCAGATGCATTTTTCTGTTTGGGACCAGGACAACCATATGCTACATAACTTGAGTGCTAAGTATTTCGTTAACTCCAGAATTTACACAATTACCTTTGTGAGGCCTTTTTTTTTTTTCCTTAATTTCAAATTTTCCAGGGTAAAAAAAAGAAAAAAGAAAAAACAGGTATGTTAAAGTTTTAAGTGACTACACTCATCATTTTCAAGTCATGAAACTTTCTAAGACTAGTAAAATTGTATATTTGGAAAACAAATATTTGGAAAAAATCAAATTGCAGAATTTGTGTGCTAGTAATTTCTTTCAGTTTAAAACCCAGGTACAAGACTTATATTTTGAAAATCTTTGGGGGTGGGGGGAGTACCAAAAGGAACTTAACATGAATGCCTATATGTGGGGTTGGAAGTCTCTGGGTGGTCCTTAATGCTTGTCCACCTCCTGGAATTCACGCCATTGAGTAATCCCCTTTTTTCTTTCTTTCTCTCTTTGTTTCTTTCTTTGTTTCTTTGCTTCTTTCTCTCTCTCTTTCTTTCCTTTTTATTTTTTTTTAGATTGATTTTATTGTTTTTGACAGAGACAAAGAGAGACAGAGAGACATAGAAAAGGGGGAGTGCCCAGAGCAGTCTCTATAGTTGTATGTCATCAGTTTACAACATGGTTTTGTTCCATACTGGTGGGCGGGGGGCCACACAGGGCAGAAACTGGGCCGGGGAAGCACACCCCAGTTCACCGTATGGGTCTGCATGGGCCGGGGCCATGATTTGATTCTTGGTCCTTGGGGCTGCAAAGCAAGCAGTTACCGGTAACCTGTTCAGCCAACTCGGCTTCCCAAGTAATCCCCTTTTCTTGAAGGTAAGTGGGATATAGTAACTGACCTCTGGGAAAATTATGTGGTAAAATGAGGACATGTCATTGCTGAATTAGGTTATAGAAAGGCTATGGATTCCATTTTGTGGACCTCCTTGGACACTCTCTCATTCACTTTTGGATTACTTGAAAAGGTGTGTGGAGGCAACTCTGTGTTGATAAGCCTGTGTAAAGAGATAGAGGCCCGTCAATAGCCATGTGGGTGAGATCTGAAGCAGAAAACTTCCCACAAGGTGCATCTTCAAGGGAGACCCGCCCTCCTGCTGACTAATAGCTCCATTGCTATCTTGAGAAGACCTTCGCTGGAGGCAGAGGTTCAGGTCCACTAATAAGAGTGTTGAACTGCACAAATTATGAGATATTCAATGTTCACAATTTTAAGCCGTAATGTTCAAGGGTATGTTGTTAACCAGCAATAGAACACAAATAACAACATGTAAGTGAGAATACTATTGTCTACTACAGAAGTATGAATTACTGATTTTTCTGTTGTGATGTTGGTTTCATAGGCAACATGTGCAAGGTCTGGCTGGACAAAATCCAGCCATTGTCAATATAACGAGAGCAGTTACATGGCTGGACACTTTCCAGACTGCCCTTGTATATGCACATTCTATTTCTTTGTTTTACTCTCCAATCTTCAGTTCTCCTTTCTTTCACTTCTTCTCCATACCTCCACCCCAAAAGTCCCCACTATTATCTATATTAATCTTCTATTGGCTTCAAAATATAAAACTGTTTTTATCAGATGAAAAATGTATTAAATTTGCTGAATTTTAGTTGTGGGAATTACTCCTAATTTTTATTTGAGAGAATTTGCTTTTCCATGAACCCTCTGTAGGACAGATAGCCTTTTATATGCAGATTGCTATAATTACACTTTGAAATAGCTTTGAATTCCCTGTAGCTTAAATGGAGACATGAAAGGCCAAATGTTACACCGAACTAAAGGATTATAAAAGTGCTGCTACATCAATCCAAAACGAATATAGAAAAGCGCGGCTCTTTACACAGTGATGTCAGTCTGTGACAGATTATTGAAGGATCTTTATAATTGCCAGAGGTGCTTTCGGTAGTAAGAAAACTCGGCCTGGGGGTAGGCTCATCCATTTGTATCTTTTTTATTCTTTCACTACCAACAGGTGAGGAGATGTTAAGTGAAACAAGAGAAAAGCTCTCTGAAAATAGCTTGAACTCTCTTCCCCAAAGCTGGCACCTGGCCCCGCATGGAAACACACAATGTGATCTGATGATGAAGTTGTCTACACACTCTGTCACTCTAGGGAAGGGGGCTGGAAGAGGAGATTACATTTTAGGAAGTCGACAGAAAATCCACTTGGCAATCTTCACCTCCAGAGATCACAATGACAGACAAGGGCCTTTTCTGCACAGGAGGGGAATGTATTGTGCTAGTGACAGACACATCAAGAGGGTGTAAAGTGCCACATTCTTTCTTATCACCAGCTGGAAGAAAAAAGGAGCCCAGTGGATTTTTGTACATTCAAAACTTTGAAATCAGCACAATATGTCCTTAAACAGAGATTTTTTTTAAAGTGCAACTAAAGTTATAGTGAATGCTAGCATTTATTGGGTGATTCATCTGTGCCAATTACTGTGCTGGTCATCACAACATTTATATATATATATGATGATATTTTTAGCCCATTTGCAGATGATGAAGCTATGAAATCTGTCTAGTCATGATTATTTTTTAATTATAATGCTAATGAGTGTTGGAGCTGGGAGGTAACTTCTGACTTATGGAATCCCTGATTTTAACTAACTGAAAATGTAGGTGAAGACGATAACAAAATGAAACAATTAAGCAAATAATATTCAACTAGAAATATCCAAAACACTCATATATCATATGCTGTATGTTAAAGAGAAAATTTTTTTATTGTTTTTGACAGAGAGAGAGAGACAGAGAGACAGAGAGAGAGAGAGAACTGAACTTGGGGAACTACCCAGTTTGGCATATGGGTCCGCAAGTGCCGGGCCGGGATTCGATCCTCAGTCCCCGGTGCTACAAAGTGAGCGCTTAACCCACTGAGCCATCCTGGATTCCCCAAACTTCTTAGATATATAAATGTCTGTCACATTGAAATTACATAGCCGTATGATTTAAACAAAGTATATAGTGCAAGTTTTAGAAATGACTACAAGATCTTAAGATTAAATTGTAGGCTATGTAGTTTTCTGTACACCTCCAAACTACAATAGTGTATCTCAAACAATAGTGATTATATGTCTGTGTGTGTCCGTGTGTATGTGAGTGTAAGATGAGGTAAGAACTGTATGGTCACAATATTGGAAATGAATAAAATAGTATAGAACAGAGCACAGGAGAGTACTTTGGAGTAAAATGGAATTTAGAGATCTCCTTGTCTAAACTTTTCATGTCCCATGAACCCTCAGTTTCACTAGATTGAAATTTGGGGGAAAGCATAGAAATTTTCCTTTTTTTTTTAAGATTCATTTTTATTGTTTTTTTTTTTTAATTGTTTATTGTTTTTGACAGAGAGAGAGATACAGAGACAGAGAGAGAACTGAACTGGGGGTATATGGGTCTCAACGGGCTGGGGCCGGGATTCGATCCCTGGTCCCTGGTGCTGCAAAGTGAGCACTTAACCCACTGAACCATCCCGGCTTCCCCAAATTTTCCTTTTCAAATGAACGTTTAACTTAATATTTCTAACAATTGACCATAGAATTATTTTTTCTTCGAAATTAACACTTCAAAATAAAAGTTTTGGGGAAGCCGGGATGGCTCAGTGGGTTAGGCGCTCACTTTGCAGCGCCGGGGACAGAGGATCGAATCCCAGCCCCGGCCCGTGCGGAACCATGTGCTGAACTGGGAGCTCCCCCAGTTCAGTTCTCTCTGTGTCTCTGTATCTCTCTCTCTCTCTCTCTCTCTCTCTCTCTCTCTCTCTCTCTCTCTCTCTGTCAAAAATAAATAAATAAATAAAAATATATTAAAAAAATAAAATAAAAGTTTTGAGGCATGTATTTTAGGAAATGCTAATATAGCATAAACTCATGTAGCAAAGTAATAGTGTAATTGGAAATGAACTATACAAAGGCAATACATTTTATGTACATGTCAAGCTCACATTATAGAATTGGATGGCCTGGGTTAAAATTCATATTTGAATACTTTGAATCTGTGTGACTTTCAAAAAATAAAGTGTGGGAAGCCGGGATAGCTCAGTGGGTTAAGCGCTCACTTTGCAGCCCTGGGGACTGAGGATCAAATCCCAGCCATGGCCCGTGCGGACCCATATGCTGAACTGGGAGCTCCCCCAGTTCAGTTCTCTCTCTCTCTCTCTCTCTCTCTCTCTCTCTCTCTCTCTCTCTCTCTCTCTCTTTCTCTGTCAAAAACAATAAAAATAAATAAATAAAGATCCATGTCTTCAAAAAAATAAAATAAATAAAATAAATAAATAAATAAATAAATATAAATAAAGTGTGCCTCTGTTTTCTTCTTTGTAATCTGTGATTAGTGGTTCAACTTCCTTCACTGGATTGTTGGCATATCCCATGCTTTTAATTCATATAAAATTTATGTTATTGAACATGACATACTATAAGTGTAAGATATAATGTGTATTAGTTTTTATTATAGTATGTTATATATGTTTAGCTGGATTACATAGAAGCAGTAAGAATTGTTACAGGGCATTTTGTCTTCTAGATTCTATACATGAACTTTTTTTTCTGAAGTTTGTAATCATAGGTCTAAGATCTCCTTTGTAAACCACTAGGAAATAAGAGACAATCCTGTTGTCAGTCCACCTTAAAACAACCCGTTGGGCACTACAATAAAAGAATTGCATGTTTGACACTTTAGAAGTAATCAAAATGGTGACATAGGCTTTGAAATCCATACTTGAAGTTCTAATCCCAGTTAAACCCCTCACTACGTCATTCATGATGGTTCAAACATCGGACTGTCAGAGAATTAAAATTCCTCTATAACTGTAATGTTTAATAATCTTACAAACATTTTTCTTGTTTCTCATGATCATACTCATAGCAACAATTACCTTCTAGAAGTCAAAATTTAATCAGATCGTTTATCATGGACTGAATGATGTCAGTAATTTCTGTATTTCCTATTGAAATACTTTCCCAGAGAAGAAGAGTAGGAGATGATTGATTGTTAAATCCATGTGAAGATAATACAAACGATTTATCAATTTAAGAATATTTGAAGTAGAAAAGAATCTAAAATAATTATGAGAATGTTAAAGCACCTTAAAAAACAGATTTTACATAGGTGCTTCTTTTTTAAGAAAAATGTTGCCTATCTTTGACTGTGTGCTCTACTCCTCACATCAGACGAAAGACAATACAAATTTGATACTAAATATGTATAATTTAAATGAGAGTCATATTTGAAATTTATTTATCTAACGACGTGTTAAATACCTGTATCAGAGGAGCTTTAGCAGGATGCTCTATTTGTAACCATATACATTTTTGTAAAGTTGTTTTCTATTAACAACATATACAATTTCAACCATTTGTAGAATAAATAGTTTTGTGTAGTAGCCACAAAACCTGAGAAAGCATTTATAAAATTATGTCTATAAAAAATAACGTCATGCTCTAAAGATTTATCTTGTAAATTAACCTTAGGTTGAAAAAAATTATTTGTAAATTGGGCACTGTTGAACAATAATGTGTACTTCAACCATATCTTCTGAATCACATCAATAAAAATGAAATTAAATGTTTTTATTTCTATTTCTGCATGTGTAGATAAAATACGTTTTTATTATTTGTTTTAGAAAATTGCTTTGATAGTAATTTTTTTTACATAGGAGTACAATGAATATAGGTATAAATTTATTTATATTTCAAACTTCAATGTTTTATCTTCAAACTTATAAGAAGAAAAGTAAAACAAAAAAGGTTTTAGTAAGTTGTGTTTATTGTATTTAATAGAATATATGTTGATTGTATGTGTGTGTATATACACATAAATACAGACACATGAATGCATATATATATACACACACACACTATATATGTATATATATACACACACATAAAATTTAATAGACATTATCTAATGATCTAGAAGTACATCTGTTATTTTTCAGAAATGATGTGAAAAGCAATGCTCTTTGTTTAAAAAAACAGGTTATTATTAATTGATTTGTGTGTAATCAAGTCCAATAAGGATCTCTTTAAGACACTGATATATTATATTCATTACTTATTCTTAATTAAAAAGGGATTGAATAGACACCTTGATGGAGACAGGGGAATTAATATAAGCTTTGGAGGAAATGATTATTATTTTTCTTTATAACAGGAAGCTTTTCTAACATTATTTATTTGATTAATATTTGATGTGTACAATATTAGTAATAGCAGATAATTTAACTACCTTTTCAAGTTTGAATAGTTTATACAAGTTAAGTGTGCATACATTCCCAATTCAAGAGAAAAAGGATATAAAAATATAACATCAAATTAGATTTAAAAATATAAAAGTTTTTTTTTCTTAGACATTATTTCAATAAATCTGATAATGTGAGTGACATTGTCTCCCATAGTTTGTTAAATTTATCAAATCAGTTATCACACAGACTAAAACAACATTGCCCTGCAATTTAATTTTGTTACATTTTCCATTCCTTTCATGTTACATCATTACTAATATTCTCAAGCATGAAATCCAGGCCTATTCTACCCATACCTTTCCATGGATAATCTTGCTTCCCAGTACATAAAAATAATTTAGGCATCAGGCAGGGTCCTAAAACTTCTTTTAAGTGCTCCATATTCTCGGTATCATCTACACCCATCTTCACATTATAAAAGAAAATTTTTTGTCACTGTTTGTATTAGTCAGGATTGTTATTGCAAATGACAGAATGTTGAGTTATGCTGGCTCAAGAAGAGACAAGGACAACTTTGGCTCAGGTAACTGAAAAGCTTATAAATGGGTATATTCAGAGGATTCAAATGAGAAGACTAACTCTTAGTTTCAAGGCTGATCAATTCACAGATGCTTTTGGGGATGCTGAGATGGCTCAGTGGGTTGAGCGCTTTGCAGCCCCAGGTATCGAGGATCAAATCCCGGCCTCAGCTCCTGCCTGTGCAGACTCACATGCTGAGCTGGGGTGGGCTTCCCATGCAGGAGGCCCCCAATCCAGTTTCCATCCCTACCCACCTGTGTGGAACAAAATCATGTCGAAAGCTGATGATGTGTGGCTATGGAGACTGCTCTGGGCCCACTCCCTTCTGTCTGTCTCTCGCTGTCTCCCTCTGTCTCTGTCAAAAACAATAAATCTTTATTAAAAATTCACAGATGCTTTTAATCCCATTTCTTCCTGCCTCCTTCTTGGGGCATCTTGCTCTATCAATTATATCCTTTCCTTCTTCTCCATTGTTTTCTTCCCCTTGATATATAAACATGTTTAAATGTATATACTTCCACATCTAGATTCAATTATATATGTAGTCTCTCACTTTGCCTCAATACACCCTAACTCAATCACTTAGGTGTCCCTTCACCTCATATCTTCATGTTTCTAAGGTCAACCTCTCCAAATCCATATATCTGAAAATGAAAGCCTCATCTTGGAACCTATGGAACTTGTAGTGGGTGTTGCTTATTTACACATGCCACAGACTTGATCCAGGTATCTTCTAAAACTAGCATCACTCACAATATAATCTCTAAATATCCTTGGCTTCTAGCTCTGATGTCCATTATTTCAGAACCTTTCAGACAACATAAAAAAAAAATAAATAAATAGTGAGCTCTTTTTTTGAGAGAGCATTGTTCAATTAGGAGGAAATTAAAAATATAATGTTTTATATTATATAATATGTCCAATTTCCTATGAAATCCCCCACTAACTAGATCTATTTTCTGTATCTCTCTACTCTGCCTTCCAATGTCTCAGTTTACCTCTTTCCTCTGAGTGTAGTGTTTTGTGTAGGTATCACTTTGTTGGGATCTTTATAATGAGGGTGCCAATTTAGTTCATGATCTTCTGAGTTCTATTGTATTGAACTCTCTGTAGTTGGTTTAAAGACGGCAGGGTCTCCCCTTATCACAAATTATATTGCTCGTTAAACTTGCAAGAAACTTACAAAGGTTTAAGGCTGGCACTTAAAAATAATGAGTTGTATCATACATAGCATTGAATTCTATCAATTTATGTGGTACTAGTAAAAACTGAAATAACTAGAGTCAACTGAATATTCATATATATATATTATATATGCATATTATATATGTAAGTTATATACAATATGTATAATATATACATTTCTGCTACATATATACAAAAATCAATTATAGATTAATTGTATATTTTAGAAGAAAATATGTAGTATACTTGTGACTTTGGAGTAGATAAGATTTCTTAAACATAACTAATGTTAGGTAAAAATAATAATTTAGACTGCATTAAAAATAATAACTTCTGTCTTCTCCAGTCATTATATGCAGAGTGAAAAATGAACCCACAGAAGAGAAAAGATTTCCCAGTACCTGTACACAGTTAAGACTTTTGTTCAAAATAAAGAACTTATACAAATTAATACTAAAAAGATCAAAATCCAGTGGAAGTATAAGCAAAAGATGTTAAAAGATATTTAAGAAAAGAAGAAATTCAAAGAACCAATATCAGTAAACTTATAAGAAGTGCTAACCTGCATTGATCATCAGATAAATACAAATTAAAGCCACAGTGAGATACACACCACGCTCATTATAATGGCTAAAAGGAAAAACAGACAATACAAATTTTCGGCAGGATGAAGAGCAATAGGAACTCTCAGATAGTATGGGAAAATAGGTAATCTCTACCAAAAAACATTTTAAGACCCAACCATTCCGAATAAATATTTACATCAGTTCACCAAAAGATATTTTTGAGACTATTTCCAGAAACTATTTTTAGTAAACACACACATACACAAATACACAAACACAACAATAAAATACAGCAACAACAACAACAAAACTTGCAAGAATAAACAGTACCAAACAGATAACTCTCACAAAACAAACAAGATAAAACTATTCAAATGACTAGAAATAGATGGATAAGTACATTTAGTTATAGGTATATAGCGAAATATCATACAGCAATGAGAATGAATCATCTACAATGGCACACAATATGAGTGCATCTCACAAAAATAACGTTGAGCTAGTAAAATTTGACACCAAAAAGTACAATGTATAAATCTGTATCTATAGAGCACAAAAAGAGGTAAAATCATGCCTGGCATTAGAATCCAGGTTAGTGGCCACCTTTTGTTTAGTAATATCTGAAAGAGGATAGATATAGGTTGTAGGGTTCTGGAGTCCTTCCTTTTCTTGATCTGGGTGCTGATTATTTTTGTGTGCTGTTTGTAAGCAGCTCTATGATTATGACATGTGCAATTTCCTACGTGCAGTTTACATTTGGCAAAAAGTTAAAAAACAATGTAAAGAACAATTTTTCAATAGGAATACAAAATTAATCAGGCTCTTTTCAGAAATGTTGAAAATTTTTGTTGTGGGAATAAACTGCATGTGATGAATGAGAAGACAGTAACCAAGAGAATTAGAAAAAATAAAAACACCACAGAGCCAAATTGTGCACAAAATACTACATAAAGTGGAGATACAAAGTTAGCTATTAGAAATAGCTCTCATTAAGTAGTGGGGTATTCTCTTTCACCTTGAAAGATGCATGTAACTACTCCCAACTCAGTAACATTCATGACTAGTTTTCTTCTTAGATTTTTTAAATAACTGCAAATGGTAAGTTAAGAATGCATGGGTATTCCTAGTAAAGTTATATGCATTGACCAAGTTGTGTTCCATTAATTTGCACTAGGTAGTCCTACTTAGTTGTGCTGTTGATTTGAAACATCATAGGTATAATACATCCCCAGAACGAGTATGTGCTAGAGGCAGTACATTTTCTTATTTCTATATTAAATTGTATTTTAGTGCTATTATCACATTTACCAGGGTGGAGAGATGTCCAAGTCAAGTGGACACTTCCTCCTTTCCTGTTGTTTTTGTGACAAAAGCTGAAAATATTGCATGTATGTTCATATCAGTAAAAAATAATGTATATGCAAGAGGATATTTCCTATTGTTAAAAGAGTTCTTGGGAAAGCCAGGATGGCTCAGTGGGTTAAGCACTCACTTTGCAGCACCAGGGACCCAGGATCAAATCCCGGCCAGTGCAGACCCATGTGCTGAACTGGGGAGTGCCCCCAGTTCAATTCTCTCTCTCTCTCTCTCTCTCTCTCTCTCTCTCTCTCTCTCTCTCTTTCTCTCTCTGTCAAAAACAATAAAAAAAAATACATTAAAAAAAGTTCAAATGATCTCAATGACTAAAACCCAGCATGCATTCTGATTTTGTTTTCTAACATCATATATTGCTGGCATTTAAATAATTTGTTACCAGCATGCTTACTTGTCTTTTAAATTTAATTCTGAAGAAATATTTTTTTCTGATTTTCTTAGCTCTTTAACTATAACATCTCTTCCACCTCATTTTTTTTTTTAATCCTTTCCTATTCAGTATTGGTTTTCCCTAAAGCCCTCTCCTGGATTTTCATTTTATCTCACTTTATGTGCTCTGCCTGAAACGTATCTATCCACCTCCATGTTTTTAAGGAATACCCATGTGTTTGTATCTTTCGACCTGACAATTTAGTTCCAATGCAGAATTAACTACGTAATGCCTAGAGATCATCATTTCATATAGCACCTAGCTGTGCCATAGGTACTTTATAAGCAAGGTGAATAAAACCACTTTTATTGTTATACTAAAAGACCGTATGAGGTCTTGTTAAATACCTGTATGAAATTGTAAACATTTTCTTATAATTCATCATTAAAACAAATTCTAACCCAGAATCTTTTAATACGTTAGTCCAGGGAAGCTGGGATGGCTCAGTGGGTTAAGCACTCACTTTGCAGCCCTGGGGTCCAAAGATCAAATCCTGTCCCTGGCCCATGCGGACCCATATGCTGAACAATGTGCTTCCCATGTGGGAGGCCACCAGCTCAGTTCCTGCCTTGCGCAGACCTCACCCACCTGTGAAACAAAACCATGTCGTAAAATGATGACATACAGCTATGGGCCCTCCTGCTTTTCTCTGTCTCTGTCTCTCTCTGTCAAAAACATAAAATAAATCTTAAAAAAAAAAAATGTTAGTCCTCTTATGTCCCAGTCCATTTAACCCAATTGAAGCTCTCTATACTTTTGTGCATAACTCAATGCAGTATGTATATATTTTCTTTTACAACTAGTTACCAAACCTTATTTTTTTCCTTTTAATACCTATCTTTCAAAAGTGCATAACTCACATTATTTGCATTACTAAATTCAATCAGAGATTTCCCATTTATAGGAGGTAAAGTTTAAACTACCCCCAATATGACATAGACCTTTTTAGCCTCATCTTTTACTACTTCTCACCAGACACTATGCTCTGATATTCAGAGAGAACTGTTGCCATCTCCTTATGCCTCCTTGTTTTTCTCATATCACTTTTTCTTGCCTAGAATATTTTTTCCTGCATATCCACACGGAAATTTCTGATTCTGTTCCTTAGATTCTTTAAGTTCTCGTTTGCTCTGTGTTCTCTCTCTGATAGCTATAAAAACTGAGTATTAGAGTATACAAAGAGACAAAGTCCCTGTCATCATAGAGCTTGCATTCTATACAGATGAACAAATAAATACACAAATAGGAATAGCACATGTTATTGTACGTGCTTAAGAATAAATCTAAAGGATGAGGCCCTTGCACATAGCTGGCTGGGGAAGGAATTTTAGAGAACATGTTTTAAGTTTGTGCTGATAACGTGAGCTGTTGCTTTTTACCAATCAGTAAAGGCATTTGACCACCGTGGTAAAGAAATAAGTAATCCGTTTCTCATTTGAGAACTCCAGAGGTAGGCTCTTGCTACAGTGGTTTAGTTATTCAAAGATGAAAGCAGTGACTTTTTTTATCCTTAGCTTGTTGGTTTACTCCCTCAAGATTGTTTCCTCACGGTCACCCCATGGCTGTGCATTTCCAATCATCCCACCTGTTTAAAGCAGAAATAAGTAAGAAATAGACACATATGTCATGTGTTTTTAGAGAAGCAACTGATCTCCCAGAAAAATGTCCAAAAGAGTTTTGTATGTATTGCCTTGCATGTATGGCCACACCTGGGAAATATGTACACACTATTAGCAAATGAGTTTAAGAAAGTCTGGACTATTTTTGTTGTAATTAGCTTGGAATGAACCTGATCTCTTCCTCCATGTAAATTTTTAAATTTTTTTTTATTGTTTTGACAGAGAGAGAGAGAGAGAGAGAGAGAGAGAGAGAGAGAGAGAGAGAGAGAGAGAACCGAACTGAACTGGGGGAACTCCCCCGTTCAGCATATGGGTCCACACGGGCCGGGGCCAGGATTCGATCCTCAGTCCCCAGCACTGCAAAGTGAGTGCTTAACCCACTGAGCCATCCTGGCTTCCCCCATGCAAATTTTTAAGCAAAAAGGTAGGGGCCAGCATCCCGAGTAGCAACTGCTAGTGAATGACAAGGACTTCAAGGTTGAGGAATCACTCATTGGCCATGTCAAGCTTTGCAGGAATCACTAGGACAAGCACCTGAGACGAGGAAGTCTATCCCTGAGGATTAAAGATAGGCTATTGTGGCCAGAGAGGGGTGGAAAAGATGGAGTCTGAACATGATGGATTCAGAGAGGGAAGGAGAGATTATTATGTCTATCTCCTACATGGAAGCCTCAATTACTCAAATTGAGGAATCACTTTTTTGCATTTCTTTACTCTAAGTATTTTGCACAGTTCTATATTAATTGTATGCTTTTATTTTATTTATTTTTTCAAATGAGTGAATTCAGTGTACAATTTCTTAAAAATATATCAAAGAGCTCTGTAATATCCTTTTTTATAAATAGCTTAAACCATATTCACAGAAACATACGTTTAATAGGTCAAAATCATCTCATGACTAGTCAGTTTTGTTTTCAGCATAGATTTCTCTATTGTTAATCACACTGGAACTATAAAGGCCTACTTTGGTAATAGTCAATATTCTGAATACCATAATCCATCTTTACATTATTGTCTTGTTTTGCTTTGTTTGGCATAAAAAAAGGCATATGAAAAAATTTATTGGTATAGTAATCTCAATTATCAAAATGATTTCATAAATTTTCTGTTTATTTCTGTTTATTTTTAACTGTGGAGTTCTGGTCATATTTGATATTTCACAACTGTGAAAAATTCACAAATAACTTTGTTCAATAGCACTTGATTAAGAAATTACAAACTGATTTTTTTAAAGTTGGGCACTGAAATTTGTGTAATGGTTTATTTAACCAAATGTTACATTGAAAATATAATGCATTACGCATAACTAAAGTGGTGTACAAGTTTTATCATATAAATAATTCAAGATCAATAATTGACCTTATTATTTTCAAAAGCAGTATGCTAAATTACAACTATCATTACACTTCACATCAAGTGGTACTATTTTTTCCTTTGTGATTATTCTTTGAATTTTTTTTAAATACAAAGCACAAGTTTCAACGAGAAAAATATTAGCAGTAATTTTCCTTATAGCCATAATAAAAAGCTATTTGTGAACAAGTTTATATTATGCGACAACTGATTAAATTCAGAAAGGTTATTGCAATTTCTTTTTCATAAGATCTACAAAATCAAAATGGTTTCCATTTTCTGTTTTACTTTATGGAGACCAAAAATGTTAAAATCATATATGTGGGCTTTATTTAATTTTTTATGTAAGCCCTAATAAATAAAGTGTTTGGTAATTTTTTGTATCATTGATAAGTGTTTACAAAGTTATTTTTTCTTTTAGGGTTTTAATGTACCTTATACTAAATTATTATGAAAATCTAAATTTTGTTTCTTGTGTTTCCCATCTGGTCTTCTTACATTATCATTTTATGATGTTTCCAAAATAATGCTGGGAAATGAAATGTTGATTTCTTCTTTACTAAAATATATTTTCACTGTGTTTGAAGTAATGAAAACTTTTCTATTTTTGTTGAGTTAGCTGACTACACCTTTTTCCATTATTTTATTTTTAGCTGGCTAAGTTTAAACTTCACTGTATGCCTTTTAAAATTCAAAGTGAAACAATCAGACCATTTTACTTCTATTTGCCATCAGCTGAAAGATTAGTAATTTCAACTACAGGACAATATAATCAATAGTGGCTAAATTTATGCCCAAGATGACCATCCTTGAAGACATCCTGTTCCTTTTTGGAAGCATGGTGAAGTTCATCATAAATTTGGCCAGGAAAAAGACCCTCAATTCCTTTTAAGTATCCATCACTCTCCTATAGTCCATTTTTATGGAAGTGAGGTAAAATAGTAAATCAAAAACCATTAGTCATGAAAGGTCAATCACAACTCCCTAAAATATGCTATTCCACTTAAGGTAAAAGAATTTTGTACAGCTCAGAAGACTGTATTTTATTTTTATACTAACAGGATCACAAAAAATATCACATAATAAGACCTGAAATTATAAGGATAATTTGGACACATTATTTTCTTGGATTGCAGAAGTGATTTAGCAGGCTTATACTTCCCTTTGTTACTATACTACAGTTTCAATCTTCATATGATCTGGGGGTATACAAGTTTCAGTACCAAATAAAGATTAAATAGTCAGTCTAATGTTTACAATACTTTCCAGGTTCAGAAGCAATTGAAGATAAAAAGAAAAATTTGGGGAAGCCAGGATGGCTCAGTGGGTTAAGCGCTCACTTTGCAGCCCTGGGGACTGAAGATGGAGTCCCAGCCCCAGCCCGTGCAGACCCATATGCTGCACTGGGGTGTGTCCCCTGTTCGGTTCTCACTGGGGTGAAGACACTGGCCCAGTTCCTGCCCTGTGCAGCTCCTTGCCCACCTGTGGGATAAAACTATGTGGAATAACCGATGATATGCACCTATGGAGACTGTTCTGCCCCCCCCCCTTTCTCTGTCTCTGTTTCTGCATCTCTCTCTCTCTCTCTGTCAAAAATAATAAAAATAAATCTTAAAAAGAAAAAATAAACATTTTACCATGCTCACCATATTCATCCTAGAAACATAAAACTGCATCAGCAAATAAAATTTAAAGAAAATATAAAAGTGATATAGTGTTACTCTCTTAAAACTGGAAGCAAAACCTGTTTAGACTCTGTAATATGCCTCATTCAGGTAGTCTGCAGTAAAAATACATGTATTTATTTTTTTGAAAATTAATCCTCAAATAATGCTTTAGTAAGGGATTATTTTGCTCATTTAAACATTGGAATTCCTTAGGTATCATGATATGAGACTTCATAACTTCTCTGTCCCTCTTCTCATTCCACAAATATTAAATACACATTTGTCTTCATTAGTTACAAACTTGTTCTATTCTTCCAAATTAGAATACAACATTTACCACTGAAATATTATTATTCTGGTCTTAACTACTTAACTCCCAAAAGTGTGTTCCAGAGAAAACTCTTCATGTAAGAGTGCTTCATATAAGTAATGATTACTTGAGGAGCTACATTAAATCATCTTGTCTATAGGCTGAAGATGTCTGCTTTCTCTAGTCTTTCATAGCTGTGCCAAATCTTCAAGCAATTTGACTATCTTTCAACCCGCCTCCAGAGAGCTTTCCCCTGAATTACATTGTTCAGAAATCCAAGTACTCTCCAAGCAGAAGTCTGACCATTGCTTACAATAGCAGAAGAATTGCTGTATTATTTTTCTTCATCTTGCATCCTGATATCAAAATGTATCTAAATGTTATGCTTTTAACATACAATCGTATCATTGGGCACTATTAAATTTTCTCTTCTGCAAATATTTTTTTCTTTTAGTGTTCATGATACTGCATCCCATTACTTCCACATGTGTGTCTCTATTAAATATGTATACTTTTCCTCTACCTGTACACATTTTTTTCTCAGTCTCTGCCTCAGATGTTAGTATCTCTTTATACTTTCTGTGTCATCATATTCATACTCGGCTTAAACTATCATTGATATACCTGTGTTTTAGGGATTAAATTTCAACCTTTCTCCAGATCTGCCCATTCTATTGGACATTCCCACATGGATGTCCCAATCTCTTTCTAACCTTTCACACAGTACTTACAGGTGAATAGTGTTACCTGTCTCCACATTTTAAAATCTGAAACTTGGAAGCCACTCTATACCTCAGTGTTGCTGCCTTAGTTTAGAGAGTTCATTTATTCAAATAACTTCCTTAATCATTTCTCTACACCTGGCTTTTCTTCCCCTTGCCACTAGTCAGATATGCTTTAAAAAGAAACAACCAAAATACCCTTCGATAGATGACTGGATAAAGAAGATGTGGTACAGTTACACAATGGAATACTACTCAGCGATAAGAAATGATGAAATACAGTCATTTGTGACAACATGGATGGACCTAGAGACCATCTTATTAAGAAAAATAAGTCAGACTGAAAGAATCAGGAAACATATGACCTCACTTATAGGTGGATTATAAAACTGAGAGTAGCAAAGACACAGAGACCTATGGAAACACTCAATAGCTGGGTGATTGCCTGAGGGAGGGGGAGGAGGGGGGAGGGAGAGAGGGA
>PVKE010028760.1:0-20705 GCA_004027555.1 Craseonycteris thonglongyai
GACATGTACAAACATGTTCATAGCAATATTATTCGTAACAGTTGGAAAACTCAATGCAAACAACCACTGCATATGCAACTATTATTCATTCATGAATCTCAAAGATAATGTTGAGCAAAACAAAACAAAACAAAACAAAGGCAAAAAGAGTATATACCATATGATTCTATTAATCTGAAACTCAAAAATAGATAAAACTAATCTATGGTAACAAAAGTCAGAATAGCGATTACCCCTGGAAGTCATTTTTGCAAAAGCAATTCTAAAACATTTCTGGTGAATAGGTTTATTTCTAGAGAAGAATGCCTGTACAAGAGTATTTGAGGGGACAGCTTTGAACTGATGTGACTATGGATGCAGCTGGTTGTGCTCCTGCCCATTCAGTCAACCAACAGATGTGGCTAGGCTTAGCTCTGCTTTAGAAAGGACATACTCTAACTCCCCGCCCACCCCCCACCCCCCACCCCACTCTGGTCTGTAAAGCCTTGCCCTCTATAGCTCCATGACCAAGTCACTATCTTAGTTTAGGACCTCATTTTCCACTACCTCCTCCTAGTAACAAGATATACAATAAGGGTGATCTCTGAAATATATATGCTGGCATTATCCACCCACACCGCTACTGTGTGTGTGTGCGTGTGTGTGTGTGTGTATCCCCCTCTCCCTTGCAATCCTTCAAAGACTCCCCATCACCTATAGGATAAATTTTGTACTCAATAGGGTACATAAGTTTTTATGATCTTGCCCCTGACTACCTTTTCTCTCTCTCTCCATATATCCTCAATGCTATAATTACTTGTAGTTGACCTAGAAAGCTATGTTTTACTCACCTTAGTATCTGTAAAAATTTATTTATTTTTTATTGTTTTTTGACAGAGAGAGAGACAGAACGGGGAGGGCCCAGAGCAGTCTCCATATTTGACAGCATTAGTTTTCATACAGTTTCACTCCACAGGTGGGCATGGGGCTGCACAGGGCAGGAACTGGGCCAGGAGCCTCCTGCATAGGCCCCAGCAAGAACTGAACTGGGGGAACACCCCACTTCAGCATATGGGTCCGCCTGGGTCAGGGCCGGGATTCGATCCTCGGGCTCCAGGGCTGCAAAGTGAGCACTTAACCCACTGAGCCATCCCAGCTTCCCCAGTATCTGTAGATATAAAAATATAATGAACCCTCCACCTAGAACAACAGTTCTAGTGTGATCTTAGAAGTCTTAAGAGGTCAAACTATTTTCATCTTAACATGATGCTATTTGTATTCTTCACCATGGTGACAAAAGCAATGTAGGTATAACTCCACTAGTGTCTTAGCATGTATCAAGGCAGGGGCCTCAAACTGTACTAGTAATATATTCTTCACCACCCCACACTTGTAGTTTAAAAGAGAAAAAATAAGTTTTACTTATAAATATCCTTGATAAAGCCATAAAAATAAATTTATTAAATTTCCATTCCTGAGTACGTCTTTTTAACATTCTAAGAGAAAAAAATGGAAAATAAGTATAAAACATTTAGGCTGCATATCAAAATACAATTGTCTTGAGAAAAAGCAACCAAGCTGCAAGCTGGACTAATGGCTTTTTTCATGGGATACTATTATTTTTTGAGTAAATAACATATAGGCAAACTATGGTTTTCAGACTTGGGTATGTGGCAGTATATTTCATTAAAATGAACAAAGTGAGCCTGTTACTTCAAAGAAAACAAATGATAGCATTTCTTGCCAATGATAAAATTCAAGCTTTTAAGCTAAAATCACAATTTTGAAAATGTGTATGTACTGTGAGCTTGATAAATTCCTTAATACTTTGACTTTCCTGATGAAACTGTGGTGACATTAATGAATGTGATTTTTAAAAATTGTATAATGAACTTCGTCATACATTTGGAAGAGCTGTATAACTCAGTGAACCTAAATTTTCCAACTGGCCAATTCATGATGTTTCAAAAATCATACATAGGTAAAAGATCTATTCAATGTACAAGACAGACAAATGAATTTTTTAATGTCATCAAGCACAAAAGTTCATTAATATGGTCTCCAGATCCTATATTGCAACTAATATTTAAGAAACCACCATCTGTTGAGTTTGGGTATAGTATCAAAGAAATGAGGTCTGACAATTAAGTTCATGAACTTATCCTGGAAAAAGTGCTACAAACCTCATAGCTGAATATCATTATGATCACCTTTGAAGTACTCCCCTTAGGAAGCTATGAACTGACACTAGTGCCTAGTTCACCCTTCAAACCAATTTTGGAACTCTTTTTCTGGAATGACTATCAGAGCCATTGTCTTATTACCCTTAATGTCCGGAATGTCATCAAAATGTCTTCCTTTCAATATTGTATCTTCAGGTAAAAAAAAAAAGTCATTGGGGATGCCAGGATAGCTCAGAGGTTGATCACTTGCCTCAAAAATCACAAGTTCTGAGGTTCAGTTCCCAGCCCTGGCCCATGCAACCCTATATGATGAACTGTTGGTGAAACTGGTGATGGCTCACCAGCAGTGAAGGTTCCTGCCTCCTATGCAGGAGGTCCCTGGTTCAGTCCAGCCCCACAGTCCCACATCCACCTGTGTGGCATGAAACCATGTCACAACTAATGATGTACAAATATGAAAACTACTCTGAGCCCTGCTCCCTTCTCGCTCTCTTGCTCTCTCTCTCACCTTCTCTCAAACAATAAAATAAATATTTTTAAAAAGTCATTGGGGGCCAGATCAGATGAGTAGGGAGGGTGTTCGAGCTAGTACATTGTCGTGATGCAAGAGCCATGAGTTGTTGGCGAAAAGTTCAGGTCATTTTTATATTTTTCACATAGCCTTTTCAGTATTTCCAAAGAGTAAACTTGGTTGGTTGTTTGTCTAATTGGTATAAATTAGGAGAGTGATAAAATAAATAGTACATATATATCCTATAATACTCTGCAGATATAAATAAAAGAAAGTTCTTGATGTACTTTTAAGTTATAGTGCTAAGTGAAAAGTATATACATATATGTATATGTGCGTGTATTTGTGTATACATACATATACATATATATGTATACACACATGCATATACACACGTGTGTGTGTGTGTGTGTGTGTGTATATTTACATGTATTTATGCTTATAAGTACATAGGATGCACAAAACTGGTAATATTATATTAGTTGCCCAGGAAAAGGAACTGACCGGTTTAGGTTACAGGAGCAAGAAGAAAACTTCCCTTTACTTTTTTCTATCTTTAGAATTTTGAAGCATGTAAATGTAACACCAACTCAAAAAGCAAGTCTAAAAATGTATAACAATCTTTCTGTCACATAAGAAATAATTTCTCATCTTATTTTCTATATCCTAAAGTCTCAAATTTTTACTGCTTATTGTTGACTTAGGAATAAAAGATACCCACTATGAAGCCATTGAATTAATTGTGTTAAGTGGTTAACTAATAACCATGGATAGGGTCAGCATCTTCCCTTATATACTTTTTGATTTAAATTTCTTACAATAAGTACATATTACTTTCATAATTTATAAAATGCAAATCTTTGTAAAACTGAAGATGTTAAATAAAAAATCTATAGTCCTGAATTTGAATGGGAAATACTGGCATGAATTTGAGATACACATTCTTTTAACAAAAAAAAAAGCCACTTTATTTCCTAGCCTTGTTCTCTGAAAATGGCAAAAAATAATGACTGGCCCACTAAGCAAATGAGTGCACTTGCACCTCCATACTGTGGTCTATAAGTCATTTCCCCATAAAGGAACCAGAATTTTAGGGACTATGGCTGATATATGCCCAGGAATGGAAATGTAACAAATGATTTCAGAACATCATGTCAGCAAGAAAACAAAGAAGCTATCAAAGAATAACAGGGTCATAGTAAAAGAACACTGGAGATTCCCATTTGCAAAAGTGAGACAATGAAACATCAATAAGAATAAAACAAATTAGCTGAACCACATAAATATACTTAAATTGTAGAGTTAATAATGACAAAATAAAACTTAACCATCACTTTTGCAGGATGTTTGTTAGTGAACACTCATTATTTTGAAAATGGTAATAACTACCCAAGTAACCAAATAGGTGAGGAGGGAAGTACGGTATGTCTTTATAAAAGTATTTTAGCTAAAATAAAGAAATGATAGAACTTGAAAATCATTTTGTAACTTAATGAAGTTCAATGTAGTTAGATGTGTGGACAATGATCATTAATGGCTGCTGACATCATTAAAAAAGATAGACTAACAGTGGTCACACACTTATTCCTACTCAAAATACACTAAATATTCTAGCCAAACCAAAAACATTAAATCTGAATCTGATCAGGTCTCTAGATTTAATTGCCAATTTGAAGGAAATACAGGGGACAGAGAAACATGTCAAATGACATCACTATGATGTTTATCACCAAATCCATCTGTGGAAAACTCTCCTGAACAGATGACAGTTTCTTCAACAAATAAACTACAAAGGAAAAAAAAAAGAGGGAGGAGAAATCTTTTAGATCAAGAGATTTTAAAGATATATTGACCAACTATAAGGTATAGACTATTTGGATCCTATTCTATTTTATTTTATTTTTTAAAGATTTTTATTTGTTTGTGAGATGAGAGAGAAGGGGGAGTGCCAAGAGCAGTTTCCACAGCTGTACATCATCAGTTGTGACATAGTTTCATTCCACACAGGTGGAGGTGAAGCCACACAGGGTGGGAACCTCACAGGGGGTGGGGGGCCTCCATGTGGAAGGCGAGAATCTTCACCTCTGTGCCATACCTGCAGTAGCCAGTTGCGCCACAGTTTAGCATATGGATTTACAGGGGCCAGGGTAGGAAATAGAACCCTGGATCTTACAATTACAAGGCAAGTGCTCAACCGCTTAGCTATCCTGGCACCTATTTTAAACATATACGATGTTTTAAAAATGATACATTATAATCAGGGAAATATGAGTACCAGATATTTAATACTAAGGAACTATTGTTATTTTAGATTTGCAAATGGTATTGGTATTCAGGTTTGTTTGTTTTTTAAGATTTATTTTATTGTTTTTGACAGAGACAGAGAGAAGGTGGTGGACCCATAGCAATCTTCATAGTTGTACGTCATCAGTTTTTGACATGGGTTTTGTTCCACACAGGTGGGCAGGGGCAGCGCAGGGTGAGAACTAGGCTGGGGGCCTCAGACATGGGAGGCATGCCACCTCCAGCCAGGGGCCAAATAGGCAGGGAGGAGCAAAAGAACTGAACTGGGGGGCCTCCTGCATGGGAAGCACAACCCAGTTCAGCATATGGGTCCCCATGGGCCAGGGATGGGATTCGATCCTTGGTCCCTGGGGCTGCAAAGTGAGCACTTAACCCACTGAGCCATCCCAGCTTCCACCTGGTATTCAGTTTTTAAAGTCCTTATTTTTAAAGACATACACTGAAATATTTATGGATTAAATATATCACAGATTTGCTTTAAAATAATCAGGAATGGGGTATGGTAGCAGTATGGATGAAACAAGATTAGTCATAAGCTAATAACTATAGAGGTTCACTTTACTATTCTTGCTGATTTTGAATGTTTAAAATTTTCTGTAATAAAATTCCAGTTCAATTACTAGCTCTTCCCTACCTTTCTATATTGATTTCTCTGTTCTTTCTCATTTATTTGTACTATACAATTAGACTCAACTAAATTCTATTGTATTGTTTATATTATAGAATCTAATCCATTGTATCTACTGGCTTTTGATTATTAAATCATTTATTTTTCCCACACCTAGCCAGTAAGGTCCTTTAATTCACATAAAAAAAAGTTGGATCCCATAGCTCTAATATGATCCTAAGCCTTCTAATGCCCCAAGTAACTACATGACACCCAAGTTGTCTCTGAAAAACCCTGCACTTATTGGGGGGAAAATGTAGTATTCTTCCCTGTCACCCCAAGGGCTATTTCATGCTAAAATTAAGTTTTTACTCACATAAAAGCATACATTATCTTCTTCAAATTTTGTAGAGATATTTTTGTAACATCAAAATGACAAGTCCTAGGGCAGGGGTGGCGAACCTTTTGGCGATTGAGTGCCAAAGTTTATGAAATAAGAGTATACTCGCTCGACTCGCGTGCCAACCCATCGAGTGAGATAGAGGTATCGATTATTTTTATGTCTCTACGAGCATAAACAATAAATTTTTAAATGGTATTCACAGTTCCGCGTGCCAAAATAATTGCTCCGCGTGCTACTTTGGGTACACATGCCATAGGTTCACCACCCCCGACCTAGGGGAAGCCAGAATGGCTCAGTGGGTTAAGCGCTCACTTTGCAGCGCCAGGGACCCAGGATCAAATCCCGGTCCTGGCCTGTGAGGACCCATATTGCTGAACTGGGGAGTGCCCCCAGTTCAGTTCTCTCTCTCTCTCTGTCAAAAACAATAAAAAAAAAAAAAAGACAAGTCCCCAGCTAATTAAGGCAAGCTAATAATAAGCACAAGCTTTTCCTCACATTTCAAATGGCATATTGATACTCTACCACAGAAACAGAATTATATACTACTAGATTTAAATGGCAAAATTGTTAGCTAAGTGACTGATCAAATACACTAAAGTTATTTAATAAAAACTTCAGTTGCAATCTAAAAAGAGAGATTAAACAAAGAAATAGTCAAAAAGCCCAGGAAACAAAGAACTCACCACCTAACTAGAGACCAATCAAGAATACTGGAGAATACATCTATTTGAGTACTCACCAAAATTTAAGACTTGACTTATAGACCCTTTATCCTTTTTTTTTTTTTCAATGTCTGATCATATTTGTTACTCTCAGAAAATCTCATATTTGACTAAGCTCAAGTTTAGAGGCAGAAGCTCTGAGAGGAAAGTCTATCTCTTGGCAATCTATTCCTCGGATTTTTCTCTGGCTTCCTTCATTCTTTTGGCCAAAAGTTTAGCATATTCTGTGACCTCTTCACCTGGATTTTACTTAGTCCAGTTTATTCAGAGCAATATGCCGACATTTGTGTCACAGGGCACATGGAGTAAAGTAATAAGATGCTGAATCTTGGGTGTTTTGGTTCTAGGTTTCTTACCTTCTTTGTTTAGGGGCTTTCTCAAAACATATTGGCAGACATCACCATCTTCTTTTTTTTCCCCCAAGATTTTATTCGTTGAGAGGTTAGAGAAAGAGAGAGAAGGGGGGTGAGCCCAAAGCAGTCTCCACAGTAGTACATCATTATTTCTCAGTTTCATCCCACACAGGTGGATGAGGTGCTGTGCAGGGTGTTAACTGAACTGGGGGCCTCCCACATGGGAAGCAAGAACCTCCGCCGCCATGCCAGTGGTTACCAGTTGTGCCACAGTTCATCAGCACATGGGTTTGCCGAGATTTGATCCCCGGACCTCATAGTTGCAAGGTAAGCACTCAACCTATTGGGTTATCCTGGCATCCCCCAGACATCATCTTCTTTAGAAAGACTGAAAAGTTCATGGATTCTGCTAGTTCTTTTGGGCCCCAAGCAACAAAGCACAATAGTATCAGTGAGATGAGGAATATCTTTGTCCCCTTTTTTTACAGACCAAGTTGAGAACACTCTGATTGGCATCCACAATGCAGTTCTGAATAGACTTGGCTCTCTTTCTCTAGTCCTCTTTGGTCTGTAACATGAATGACCCTTACTCAGTAGCAGGTTTTGGACACGGCCATGCTTCACGGACAAACCTTCACAGAGTCAACACACCCTGCTTCATGGAGAAACCTTGTTTGCTGTTCCCACCACTGATTCAAACCACATAACTCTTCCATTCTTCACCCAGAGCATCAGCAGTAACTTCTGTGGCCATATGCGTCTTATAAAAGGCACAAAGTTAGCATTCATCATCCACTTCAGTGAGTTTTTAGCAGCCAGTGACTGGGAAAGAGATGTTTAGTTTCATCCTGAAGTAGCCAACTGTCTCCAAGTCACCACAAAAACCAGCCCCCTTTGTCCTTTTAAAAAATGTTTCTAAGGTAACTGATTCTTCCCTCTAAGTATAAAAGAAATTCACGTTATTTGTAAATAATGATAAAAAATAAAAATATAAAAACCATCCTGCTACCTCTTTAATAACATTTTGCCTCACTAAACAGTACGTCCTTTGAGGGCAGCTCATTTCTCCAAGAAACACAGAATCCTCTCTTCTAGAATTCATCTATGGAAGCCTCAGCAGGAAGCAGGGAGGAAAAAGCACATGGGCTTAATTCAATGAATAATATGTAGATTTGTTTTTTTTTTCAACATTTCAACATCTGTATAAATTCAGGATTAAAAAAAACCCATATATTCTATTTTTATGGATTTTTCCTGGTTTACAATATTTTTTTGGCTTTTTTTCCCCCAGTGTCCTTAAAATTTCTAGCAACAAAGTCCTACATTTTCAATTGCCAAATCACATGGTAAACACATCATATTCATTCCATACATAAAATCTTACTCTATTTTAACTATACAGTAGGCTCTCAGTTAACCAGCACCCATGGGAATTGGTAAATGCTAGATAAATGTAAGTAGACTCTACATTAACTGGAACTCAAGCAACTGGTACTCTCAAGCAACATGCAAAACAATTTTGCTGGTTGCCTGAGTTCCAGTTAACAAGCAGTCTACTGTATTTAGTTAAAATCACCATTCCTTTTATTTGCTATATCTTATGTTGAGGTTCTATGCAATTCTATCAATAGATTTCACATTTCATGTATAAACGTACATGGAATAAGTTTCTCCTCAAAATATCCTAATCTAATTTACACACATGTAAAACAACTCCAGTATCATAAAATTCACCCAAAAGTACCCAAGTGTAATGTTCACCTGATCTCAATCTCAGATGTATTACCTCACCTATACAGGTAAAGTATAAGAACTATACTTATCAAGAACAATATGGAAACACAGTGGGGAAAGGACAGTGGATATAGCCTCCAGCAATTCACCTAGGAAGGGGAAAAATTTATCCCTTTCAAAGCAGTGCTCTAAAAAGTTTTCAGCAGGGGAAGCCGGGATGGCTCAGTGGGTTGAGCACTCACTTTGCAGCCCCAGGGACTGAGGATTGAGTTCCGGCCCCTGCCTGTGCAGACCCATATGCTGAACTGGGGAGTGCCCCCAGTTCGGTTCTCGCCGGGATGAGACAACGGCCCAGTTTCTGCCCTGTGCAGCCCCGTGCCCACTTGTGGAATGAAACTACGTGGAAAAATCAATGATGTACAACTATGGGGATTGTTTTGGGCTCTCCCCCTTCTCTCTGACTCTGTATCTCTCTCTCTCTCTCTTTCTCTCTGTCAAAAACAGTAAAAATAGGGGAAGCCGGGATGGCTCAGTGGGTTAGGCGCTCACTTTGCAGCGCTGGGGACCAGGGATCGAGTCCCGGCCCCGGCCCGTGCGGAACCATGTGCTGAACTGGGAGTTCCCCCAGTTCAGTTCTCTCTCTGTCTCTGTAACTCTCTCTGTCAAAAATAAAAATAAATAAAAATAAATATATAAAACAAAAAACAAACAGTAAAAATAAACCTTTAAAAAAAAAAAAGTTTTCAGCAACAGTGAAATAAAATTCTCAGAAGTCTTGACTTTTCCCTGGACTGTGTCTTAATTTAAGTAGTCTAGGTGACAGTGCAAAAATTAATTTGAAGCTTTCTTTCTTTTTCCTTACTCCAAAAAGCTGAATATTGTCTGTCTTGACTATTAAAATCCCCAGAGATTACAATTCCACAGGAGCTCTACATGGTTCTAAAATTAGTGAAGTAATAGAAGTAGTTGGAAGGCATGCAATTTATTTTAATATCTGCACTTTTAACTGCCAGGCAGCTAATTTCTTAAGTAATCTTAGAGCAGTCATCCACATAAAATAATAAATACATAAACTATATAATCAATATATTGGTTTGTACTGGTGTTAAGTAAAATATTATCTATAATTTCTGGAAATGACCAATTTCCCCTCTCCAAAAAGATATTCTATATTCCTCCCACAGGGATAACAGGCAGGATTTTAAACATTTCAATAGAACATGTTAATAGCACATTCTCTCTCTTTACAGCTTATGTTTCCGTATCAAAGGAACATGTACATAGGTTTAATGGGTTTCACCTTCAGTGAAAAATATTTTTGTGGAGATTAAAATGTCTGGTTTCACATAGTGTCCTAGAGCAGGATATTCTCAATCTGTTGGACTGAAAGTGATTGGGTATACCATATTTCAATTCTAAGGCTAATTCTATTTTGGATTTTCTAAATCACCAGACCTCATAAGGAGTCATATAACCATAGTCCACCAGAAATGTTCAATACAATGAACATTCCAACTTCATATCAGTTTCCTACAGTGTATTCACAGACCAATATGTAAAATATATAAACACATGAATACAAGTTTAGGTTCAAAGTACAAAGTATGAAATCCTGGTTTAAAAGTTTCCCTTTCAAAGGAGATTTTATTTCAGATAGCAGAAGATACAAAGAGGGAAATATCTGTTAAGTGACTATACCAAAGGAAGAAAAAAAAAAATCAATGACTTGAAAAACAAAAAAGGAGACAAGTACTGTTCTGAATTAAAAGACTAAAAAGACATGACAATTAAATTCATGATCCTTGAATAAATCCAGGATTGGAAACAATGCTACAAAACATAATCTCAATTATTAAGGTAACTAAAGAAATTTTGAGTATAGACTATACCTGATTACATTACTGTAAAATATTTTTTATTAAAGATTTTTTTTTTTGAAAGATACAGAGACAGAGAGAGAGAGAAGGGGGAGAGCCCAGAACAGTCTCCACAGTTGCACATCATTGGTTTTTCCACATAGTTTGATTCCACAGGTGGGCAAGGGGCTGAACAGGGCAGGAACTGGGCCAGGGTCTTCACCCTGGTGAGAACTGAACTGGGGTCACTCCCCAGTTCAGCATATGGGTCCACACGGGCCGGGGCCGGGATTTGATCCTTGGTCCCCGGGACTGCAAAGTGAGCGCTTAACCCACTGAGCCATCCCAGCTTCCCCATAAAATATTTTTTAAATGATGAGTTTGATAATAGTATTGTGGGATAATATAGGAAAATACCTTGTTTTTAGGCAACATATGCTTAAGAAATTTTGGAGTGAAGTTTCCTGATGTCTGTGATTTCCTAATACACTAAATAAAAACTCCTAAATACACAATTTTTAAAAATGTATGTATATATGCTTAAGAGTAGAGAGGGAAGAAAAGGGTAAAGTGTTGAGAGCACAAACGTGGCAAAATATTTCATAAATATAAATAGAAGTCATGGGGAAGCCGGGATGGCTCAGTGGGTTGGGCGCTCACTTTGCAGTGTCAGGGACCGAGGATCGAATCCAGGCCCCGGCCTGTGCAGAACCATGTGCTGAACTGGGTGCTCCCCTAGTTCAGTTCTCTCTCTGTCTCTGTATCTCTCTCTCTCTCTCCCCTCTGTCAAAATAAATAAATAAAAATATATTAAAAATAAATTAATTAAATAAAAGTCATACTGGTGTTCACTGTATTGCTATTTCAACTTTTCCATAGGTTTGGAATTCTACCAAATAAAAATGTTGAGGTAGAAAAGAACAAAAGGACAAAAAGCAACAATAACCCAAACTCTTGGCTATCCAGTGTAAATTTTGCAGTGTCCTTTAAAGCAATTCCAGGTGGTCACAAGCATAGACTTCAGCATTAAACTGGGTTCTATTGTGGATGCATGATGATGAATAACCCCTAACCTCTGTTATACTCATCTGAATGTATCCTCCCCAAATTCATGTTGAATCCTAACTCCCAAAGATGATGGTATTAGGAGGTGGGGCCTTTGGAAGGTGATTAGGTCATGAGTCCAAAATCCTCAGGATGTCCTGATTCAACATCAAGGTTGTAAACCCTGTTGTCATTATGGATTTTCTTTTTTTATTGTTAAATGTAGTGGAGTGACATTGGTTGGCAAAAATTACATAGGTTCCAGGTATACAATTCTACATTACACTGTCTAAGCATTGCATTATGTGCTCACCACCCAGTCAGTTCTCTCTCCATCACCATATATTTGATGCCTCTTCCCCCTCCTTAAACCCCACCCTCTACTTGCCCACACACCTTCCCCTTTACCCTCAGGTAACCACTAAACTATTGACTTTGTCCATGAGTTTTTGTTTCTTCGTTACTTTCAGTTTTATATTCCACCTATAAATGTCATGTTTCTTGATTCTTTCAGTCTGACTTATTTCTGTTATGATGGTCTCAAGGTCCATCCATGTTGTAACAAATGGCTGTATTTCATTGTTTCTTATTGCTGAGTAGCATTTAGTTGTGTAAATGTACCACAACTTCTTTATCCAGTCTTCTACCAAAGGACACTGGTTGCTTCCACGACTTGGCCACCATGAACACTGGGGTACATATATCTTTGTGGACTAAAGTTTTCAAGTTTTTTGGGTAGATGGTCAGAAGAGGGATTGCTGAGTCGTATGGTAATCCCGTTCTTAATTTTCTGAGGAATCTCCATACTGCCTTCCATAGTGGTTGTACTAATTTACATTCCCACCAGCAGTGTATGAGGGTTCCTTTTTCTCCACACCCTCTCCAGCACTTGTTATTCCTTGTCTTGTTGATTACAGCCATTCTAACAGGTGTGATCAATATGGATTCTTAAACAGGTTTAGTGCCTTACAAAAAGAGGCTTCAGAGAGATCCCCATCCCCTTCCACCATGTGAGGACACAATAAGATGCTGGCTATGAACCAGGAAGAGGGCCCTCACCAGATGTGACCATGCAGTTGCCTTGTTCTCAGATTTCCCAGCCTCCAGAACTGTGAGAAATACAATTTTTTGTTGTTGATAAGCCAGCACCAGTCTGTGGTATTTTGTTACAGCAGCCAAAAAGACTAATATACTCCCTAAACTTCACCTGAATACAGTACTATTCCATGGGAATTATTATTCTGAGGATTAAATAATCTAATATGTGTATTATTATACTTTTAAATCACATCCTTGCTCACTTAACTACCTTGTAAGTATGGGGAAAATAAACAAATTTTTAGCCTGTATCTTGCCAACTAGCTTATAAGCTACAATAACTTTATCAGAACTTTGTGAACTACAAAAAATATACAAATTCAAATAAAAGAATTAATGTATTCCATCTGAATCATTTTTCTGTCTGGCTTCTTTCACATAGCACAATGTTTTTCAAAGTTTATCCATTTTGTAGCATGTATCAGTACTTCATTCTTTTTATGGCCGAATATCCCTTTGTACGAGAGGGCCCACAAAACTGGAATTTATAAAAAACTGTATTTATTCTTACATGTTTAAACTTCAATCACCTTCAACGTACTCTCCATTTGATACAATACATATATTGAGATGCTTTTTCCACTGCTCAAAAGTTTTTGAACTAGTTGATTTTGATGCCTTTTTAGTGCTTCTGCCATTTTTTTGTTTCACCTCTTCCACACCAGCAAAATGTTTCCCTTTGAGGACTTTTTCATCTGGAAAAAACAAAAAGAAGTCTCTTGGACAAGACTGGGTGAATTGGGAGGTTGAGAAATGAGGGTCATTGGTCAAAAACTGCTGAATATTCAGCGCGATGTGGGCAGGTGCACTGTCATGCCACACGTTTCTGTAAATCACCCATCATGAAATGAACAAAGGTGTTGAGTTTCCAAAAAAATTCACTGAAGCCAAACACAGCTTCTCACAACAATGCTAGCTGATACACTGATGTAGAAGAGTTCCTAGAACACTCGCCCAGAAGGGGAAGCCTGTACTACAAGGGTCATGCCCTCCAGAAGATAATTTGGGTTTTTTTGGGTCCCCTCTTGTATATTTTATCCATTTATCAATGAATAAATATGAGTTATCTCCACCTTTTGGCTATTATGAATACTACTATTATGAATATTTGTGCACAATTTTTTGTGTGGACATGTTTTCATTTCCATTGGAAATAAAACTGTTAAATGGAACTCTATGTTTAACCTTCGGAGGAACTGCCAGATTTTTCCAAAGTGGCTAGTCCATTTCACATTCCCAACCTCAGTGTATGAAGGCTCCAATTTCTCCACATTTGTTATTATCTGATTTTTTTACTATAGTCACCCTAGTGGGTATGAACTGGTATCTTATTATGATTTTGATTACATTTTCTCAGTGATTAATAATGTGGAGCATTTTTTGTGTGCTTCTTGACCATTTGTATGATTCTTTGGAGAAATGCCTATTCCAATCCTTTGTCCATTATTGAATTGGGATATATGTCTTTTTATCATTCAGTTGCTAAGTTTTTTTATACATTCTACAATTTATCAGATACTATTTTTACAACCACCACCTATTTTTGTACAGCCTGCAACTAAGAATGGTTAACATTCTTAATTGGAAAAAAATCAAGAGTAGTATTTTGTGACCTGTGACATTATATGTAACTCAGATAATCAATGTCCATAAAAAAAGTTTTATTGTAACACAGTTGTGCCCATTCATTTACATAGCATCCTTGGGTGCTTTTGCCATACCAGGGCAGAGTCAAGTACTTGTATCAGGGGCCATATAGCCTGCAAAGTGAAAAATCTTTCCTATCTGGTCCTTTTTAGTCAATCCCTACTATAGCCTCTGACTTATTAAATCTAAAGTTTTGATTAAATCTAGGTTCAGTCATTTTGACATGACTACTTCAGAGCTGGTAGCTTCATGTTGCATAACACCTGGTTGTCCCACTTTTAGGGATGGTGAGATTTATGGGGGCTTCAGGTGGTATTTATGGACTTGTTTGTCCCCTACCACCCCAAATTCATGTTGAAGCCCAAACACCACATGACTAATTAGAGCTAGGGCCTTTACAGAATTAAGATTAAATGAGGTCATAAGAGTGGGGTCCTATTCCATGAGGTTGGTGTCCTTATAATAGGAAATGCCAGACAGTGCTCTCCTTGCTCTGTGAGGACACAGCAAGAAGGTGGCCATCCTCTTGCAAGCCAGGAAGACAGTCCTCCCCAGAACCCAACTATGCTGGGCACCCTGATCTCAGACTTCAAGCTTCCAGAACTGGGAGAAAATATCATTAGCAAAAATAACATAGTTAACATACTCTGAAGCACCTGTCAAATGGTTGAAGGACCAAGTTATCACAGCTTACATCTGCTCCTTCCTCAAAACACTAGTGGGTTACATGTCAGGAATAGGTACAGGCTACCTTGGTTCAAAAAACATCAATCTTTATATTAAAATCCAATGCCACCAGGCTATAAGTGCCTCTTAAATTCTGTTATTTTCTGGGACTTCACCTCTCTCATCATCTAAGGTGATCCCATACCCTATCACGGATTGAACCCCCTTCATGTGCAATGGGGTACTCTAAAACCTAAATACACCTGCCGCTCCCTAGAACTGCAGATTTATACAACTAGCTGCTACACATTTCCAAAAGTGAGCTCTCTACCAACACTCCTCTAACCTGCCCCCATTTTTAGTGATAAATATGTTACAGCTGTATAACATGATTCAATATATGTGCTGCAAAATGATCACAGTAAGTCTAGTCAATATCTGTCACTAAGCATATTTACAAAATTTTTTCCTTGTGATGGTCTTTTAAAATCTGTTAACAACAAAATATAGGGGAAGCCAGGATGCCTCAACAGGTTAAGCACTCACTTTGCAGCCCTGGGGACTGATGATCGAATCCCGGCCCTGGCCTGTGTGGACCCATATGCTGAACTGGAGTGTGCTTCCCATGTGAAAAGCCCCCAGCTTGGTCCTCACCCGCCAGTTCAGCCCCTGGTTTAAGGCCCCCAGCCCAGTTCAAACCCTTCACAGCCCCCGCCCACCTGTGTGGAATGAAACCATGTCGAACACTGAAGACATAAAACTATGGAGACTGCTCTGGGCCCTCCCCATTCTGTCTCTCTCTGTCTCTGTCTCTCTCTGTCTCTGTCTATAACAATAAAATAAATCTATGGAAAAAATAGTGTATGGTAATCCAACTAATTTTGGTATATTAATTCTGTATCCTGCAACTTTAATGAATTAATTAGTTCCTTGGTGGAATGTTTAGGGTCTTCTATGTATATCATGTCACCTGCAATGAGAGTTTTACATCTTCCTTTCCAATTTGGATACTTTTTTTTCATTGCCTAATTGCTCCAGCTAGGACTTCCAATACTACATTAAAAAGTGGCAAGGAAAAGCTATCAGCTTTTCATTACCAAGTGTGTTAACTATGGACTCCTAATATATGGCCTCTATTATGCTGAGGTACATTGCCTCTATACCCACTTTGTTAAGAGTTTTTGTAAGTGAATATTGAATTTTGTCAAATACTTTTTCTGCATCTATTGAGATGATCATTCTTCCTTCATTTTGTCATTGTAGTGTATCACAGTGATTTGCAAATGTTGAAATATCCTTGCATACCTGAAGTAAATTCCATTTGATTATGGTGTATGATCCTTTTAATGAATTACTGAATTTGGTTTGCTAATATTTTGTTGAGGATTTCTCCATCTATATTTATCAGGAATATAGGCCTGTAATTTTCTTGTAGTGTCCTTGTGGATTTTGGTATCAGGGTTATGCTGGCCTCATAAAATGAGTTTGAAATTGCTCCCTCCTATTCTATTTGAGATGGAGAAGAAAGGGTAAATTCTTCTTTAAATGTTTGTTAGAATTCACCAGTGGAGCCATCAGATCCTAAACTTTTACATATCAGGAGGTTTTTGATTACTGATTCAATCTCTTTACTAGTAATGGGTCTGCTATTTTTTCATGATTCAGTCTTGGTAGGTTGTATGTTTCTAGGAATTTATCCATTTCTTCTAGGTTGTCCAATTCATTGGTAATTGTTCACTGCAGTGTCTTACAACCCTTTGTTTTTCTATGGTATTAGTTGTGATGTTTCCTCTCATTTCTGATTTTGGGTCCTCTTTTTTTTCTTGATGAGTCTAACTAAAGGTTTATCTATTTTATCTTTAAAAAAAGGGGGGAAGCTGGGATGGCTCAGCGGGTTAAGCGCTCACGTTGAAGCCCCGGGGACCAAGGATCGAATCCCGGCCCCGGCCATGCAGACCCACATGCTGAACTGGGGTGTGCCCTCAGTTCAGTTCTTGCCGGGACCTATGTGGGAGGCTCTTGGCCCAGTTCCTGCCCTGCGCAGCCCTGTGCCCACCTGTGGAGTGAAACTATATGGAGAATTAATATCAACTATGGAGATTGCTCTGGGCCCTCCCCCTTCTCTCTTTCTCTCTCTGTAAAAATCAATAAAATAAATACAGTATTAAAAAAAAAAAAAGCTTCATTTAATCAACCTTTTCTATTGTTTCTTAAAAGTCTCTTTTTCATTTACTTCTGCTCATTTTTGTTATTTTCATCCTTCTACTAAATCTTTGGGCTTAGTTCATCTTTTTCTAGTTCCTTGAGGTGTAAAGTTAGGTTGATATCTTTCTTATTTCTTAATGTAGGCTTTATCACTATGAACTTCCCTTGTAGAACTGCTTTTGCTGCATCCAATAGGTTCTGTATTTTACATATTTCCATTTTCACTCTCTGTGTATTTTATTTTTAGATTTCATCTTTGACCCACTGATTGTTCAATAATAGCATGTTAATCTCCACATACTTGTAAATTTTCCAGTTCTCTAACTCTTGTCAGCCCTGACAAGATTCAACTGGCGCATCACTCCCTGATAGTCTTTCCAGATCTCCATTGTGCTTCTAAAGCACTTTGTGCATTCCTTTAGCTCAATGTTCATCAGGCTGCAGTATCACTGATTGACTTGTCTGTCTAAGCTCTTTGAAGGTGAGAACTATGTATTGTTCTTTTACACCCCCAACACCTAATATTGTAGCTATTCATATGCTGGTTGAATTAATTAATCCCTTGAGATTCAATTCAAACTTTACCTCCTGTGAAAAGTTGACTGATTCTATCAGTTAACCTTCCCTCCTTCTTGCTCTCACATTATTTTTTATCACCACCTTGTAACACTTATGACCTTGTTATTTATTTTTTTACATTTTATTATTTTTTGACAGAGAGACAGAGACAGAGATAGAGAGAAGAGGGAGGGCCCAAAGCAGTCTCCACAGTTGTATGTCATCAGTTTTAGACTTGGTTTCATTCCACGCAGGTGGGTGGGGGCTGCAAAAGGCGGGAACCGGGCCAGGGGCCTCCCACCTGGGAGGCATGCCCCCTTGAGCCAGGAGCTGAACAAGGGGGCAAGAAGTGAACTGGGGGCCTCCTGCATGGGAAGCACAACCCAGTTCAGCATATGGGTCCGCACGGTCTGGGGCCAGGATTCGATCCTCAGTCCTGGGGCTGCAAAGTGAGTGCTTAACCCACTGAGCTATCCCAGCTTCCCCCGACCTTGTAGTTTAGTGTTTTGTAACCTATAATAAAACACAAGCTACTTGAGGATAAATGTCCCATTTATCTTGGTATCTTTGGCATGTAACAGTATCAAACAAATAATGGGCATCTCTTTAACATTTGAATGAAGAAATGATTTGTTCTTTTCATAAATTTTCTTGATGTTAGGTATTATTTTAGAAGCAGTTCTACAAAGCTGACTTGAAGTTCCCTCTTTATATTATGAATATACAGAAGGCCCAGAAACTAAGAGAAGACCTTCTAACAGAGAACTATCCTGGGAAGAAAACAAATAGGTAATGTTTTTTCTAATACAGACTAATAATAAACTGACAGTTTCTCTGATTTCTAAGCTAATACTATAAGATAGGCTCATAATGCACCAAAGCAGTTAGATAATAGGATTGCATCTGTATTAAGTGAAAAAAGTTAGGTTGGTAAAAGGAAACAGTGGCAAGTGCCTGTAATTCTTAATTGAAAATATAAATCTTTTATAATCTTTCCAGGGGGCTAATGTGACAGATTGTATTATATATAGGTAAAGCTAAATTTGTGCCCCCACTTTGGGCACTGAGCAAAACACAAGTCAACAAAAAGTAACAGCATAGAACAAAGAAAGCAGAAGAGACTCTCATGGCCTAGAAAACATTACAGACATGAATAGATCTTGTGGCTGAATCCAGCCAGTCCACTGAATTGAAAAGACAATTGCCATTTCCCAACCTATAAGAAACCAAGTGAAAGGAAAACAGTTATGAATGCAATGCTAATTCCAAAGAACAAAAAGAAGAAAAGAGAGCACACAGAATAAAGTACCGTATTTTTTGGTCCATAAGACGCACTCCCCCCCTCCCCAAAAAAAGTGGAGGGAAAAGTGTGTGCGTCTTATGGAGTGAATACTGCAAAGAAGAGTGCACATTGGGGACCTTAATGATGTCATGGGGAAGCCTGCAGCCAGATCAGAAAGCAGAAACTGCATGGAAGGAGAGCGGGTCCAGGCAGGTCAGGTGTGTCTTATGAAGAGAAAAATACGGTACCATTTTCTCACTGCCAATATTAATTTCAATACTGTTCTGTTATTTAAGAGCACTGGAGAATATTATTACTTAGAGACTAGTAATTTGATCAGGTTTAATATAGACTGTCTTCTGTGAGGTAGGTTATGCTTGCTGACTGCAGCCACCAAATCGGTGTATATCCATCCCAGCTACATGGAAAGTGTGCTCATTTAATATTGCAAATACTTCTTTGTCCCTCTCTTGTATTACCTAAATATAGGTGGAATAAAATATTTAAGCTAGCCTAAGAATGCTTTAAGTGCAACTTCAATCTCAAGTCTTTACATTTTAAAAGGATTTTTAAGATTTATTTTTATTGTTTTTGATAGAGAGATAGAGAGAACGGGGAGGGCCCAGAACAGTCTCCATAGTTGCACATCATTGGTTTTTCCACATAGTTTCATTCCACAGGTGGGCGCGGGGCTGCACAGGACAGGAACTGGGCCGGGGTCTCGCCCTGGTGAGAACTGAACTGGGGGCACTCCCCAGTTCAGCATATGGGTCCGCAAGGGCCGGGGCCGGGATTCGATCCTCGGTCCCCAGGGCTGCAAAGTGAGCGCTTAACCCACTGAGCCATCCGGGCTTCCCCTCAAGTCTTTACATTTTAAATCAACAGATATATCAAGAAGTATTACTACTATACTTATTTTATGCTGAAAGGAAACATGATCAACTCTATTTTACATGTAAAGATACTGATTCAGCATAGTTAGGAAGGGTTAATTCAGCAAAGCCTCAGGGAACTTCAAACAAGGTTAAAAATTCAAAGTTTTAAGCATTGGCTCTGATTTTACTCGCCCACATTGCCTACACAGAAAGCAAACAGGTTGGTATTCTTTCAACAGTCCTCCTACATTACTAGTCAAATAACTTAAATTTTTAGCCATCGTAGTCATTCAGTTAAAATCAAATATTTCTGCACTATCATATAGGAAAAACACTCCAAGAGCAAACCCGCTTGGTCTTCCCATTTTTTCATAGTCAAAAATACTGCCAGGGGGAAGCCGGGATGGCTCAGTGGGTTAAGAGCTCACTGTGCAGCGCTGGGGACCGAGGATCGAATCCCGGCCCCGGTCCGTGCGGACCCATATGCTGAACTGGGGAGTTCCCCCAGTTCCGTTCTCTCTCTGTCTCTGTATCTCTCTGTCTCTCTCTCTCTCTCTGTCAAAACCAATATAAATAAATAAATAAATACTGCCAGGATGCACAGTTAAGACACAAAAGAATAAATTTTAAACCAAATAACTCTGAAGGGAAAACAAGGACAACTGGAAAGGAAAATAA
>PVKE010028761.1:0-20696 GCA_004027555.1 Craseonycteris thonglongyai
ACAGAGACAGAGAGAGAACTGAACTGGGGGCACTCCCCAGTTCAGCATATGGATCCACACGGGCCGGGGCTGGGATTCAATCCTTGGTCCTTGGCGCTGTAAAGTGAGCGCTTAACCCACTGAGCCACCCCGCTTTTTCTAAAATATTTTCTTAATTGTGTGGTACATAAATATCATGTTACTTTCAAAAAAATTTTACTAGTTTATTTTTCACCTGAGGTATAGCTAGCAATCGGATATTTTATATTTTAAGCTTTTCCACTTACATAGGTGGAAGTGGTATATTTTAATTTTCATTTCTTTGATCACTGATGATGGGTAATATGTTGAATCTTTTTATTCACTATTGTTCATTTTTAAGGCACTACTTTCTTTCTTTCTTTCTTTCTTTATTTATTTATTTTTGACAGGGAGAGAGAGAGATACAGAGACAGAGAGAGAAATGAACTAGGGGAGCTCCCAGTTCAGCATATGGGTCTGCATGGGCCGGGGCCGGGATTCGAGATCCCTGGTCCCCGGCACTGCAAAGTGAGCGCCTAACCCACTGAGCCATCCCGGCTTCCCCCGGCACTATTTTCAATTTGAGTTTGAAATTTACTTTTAGAACTAAAAGCAGGCAACTTTTCATTAGTATACTTTCTCTTTTTTTCCCGTGTTATTTTCTTTTTTATTGTTCTTGGTAGGATCAGGCTTTGCGAGTGGGCTGTTTCCATAAAATCTCCCTCCCAGGCTCTAATTTTGGTGAGACTATCTCTGTGGGCACAAGTGAGTGTGCTGACACTTTCGATGCAGGTCTTCAGTTACCCAGCTGTGGACCATGGAGGCTGGGCCCAAAGAACACAGCCTCATCCTATACTCACCTTCCATTTCCCTCTGCAATAGGAACAGTGTGGTGCCACCTAGTTAGAAACCCTAAGAGATAGGGCTCGGGCAGATAATAAGGATCTCATTGTTACAGATGATTCAATATCTTTGATGAATGCTTCTGTTGTTATCGAGAGTTCTAGCACTGAGAGTGAAAGGCAGGTAAGATTCTGAGTACTAATAGTGAAATGAGGATATGAAGGCAATTAAATTTCTCACATTAAAATGTTTTTCTCTCCTGGGACCCAGAAGCACTTTCTACCATGTGAACCCTGGAGGTAGAAAGTGGGGCTGCTGTCCCAGCGTAGAAAATGCAAGTAGTCCCTATAAGACGTGTTACACCCAGGGAAGAGGGAGCCTCATTGAGAGACCCTGTAAAGAGTGCTGCTCGCTCTAGGTTTCAGAATTCTCATAATTAAAAAAATTTCATATATCTCCACCATTATAATAAATCTTCTTTCAATGCCAGTGATGAGTTTGGTGTTTATTGCTTTTCACGTATTGTTACCAGATTGATGTGTTCAGGAGTTTTGGAATTTGCATGGGAAGGGAGGGAGATAGAGTTGTGAGATGATGCTAGAAGGCAAAAAAAAATATTGAATTCCCAGTTATCCAAAGCAATGGACAACCTCTAAATTATGTAAGTATAACTTAAAAATAGATTAAGTGACCTTTAACTTGAAAATTATTTTATTACATTTCAGTAGAAAATTGTTAACAAGCTACCAAACTACTAATTTGTGAGCTCTTACTTTTTTTCTTCCTACCTTTAGGTGGAAGCATAACAGAAAAAAAGTGAAGGAAGTTCATTTTTGTGCAAAATGTTTTAAGGTTGCTTCTGAATATTTTGCTATCATTTTTTCATGTAAAATTTATTTTGCAAGATATTAATTTATGTAAAGATAATTTTACTGCATATTGTATTAAAGCTCAATACCAGCTTTTATTTAATAGAACTGAAGTCTGTAATATTCTGTAATAACAAAATCTCATCATCTGTACTTGAAACATAATAGAGTAGTATAAAGTTTAATTTATTTTTGTATTTTCTATTTAGATTAATCTTCCCTAATGCTGTTTTAAACTGTTACTCTCTGCTTAACTTCTTTTGTATTCATATTTTGTGAAAGGTAAAGATTAGTAGTTAGCACCCTGGTGACTTTAATAATTTTGGTTTTAAACCCAGCTTTTCAACATTTTTCACTTTTTATTTTTTGAAATTTGCCCCAAACATTTTTTACTTTGCTGGAATTTAATTCATACTATGTTTTTTCTAACTATATTTGAATTAATCTATACACTTCTGTAATTTTCTTTTTCACTCAACATTCTACTATGGGCATTATTTTTACCTTATAATTTTTAATATTTGTATATTACTCCCTAACATGGCTCAGCCATTTCTTATTTACCAGTTTTTATTTGAGCTGCTTTATTCTTTAAAAAAGAATTAAGTATATTTAAGATAACTATTTTAGGATAGTTTTATTCTATTAAAATAGTACTTTGAGTATCTTTATATATCCATCTGAAATGTACATGTGTGAATGTAACAAATTTCTGAAAGTGTTTGCTGAGCAAAGAGAATGCATGTTTAAAAAATTTATATGGGTCTTAGACTATTGGAGATGTTGCATACTAATTTTACTGTTTATTACCTTATTTAAAACAAATAATAATAGGTAAAATATTAAAAAGAATACAGAGACATTAATGAGTTTAGAAATTAAATGTTTCTGTGGTTTATATAGAAGAAATACTATAAAATTATGAACAGGATTGGAATTAGGTTAGAGAAGCAGTTACTTGTAGCTAAGAGTTTGGCTCTTGTGTGTTAAAAGACTAAATGTGCTATGTGAAGAGTGAAGGAATAATGTCAGGCTAAGTACACAAAGCCAACGTGTAACATAAGGCTCTATATTTGTAAAGCAGACTGAAGAAAGCCGCTGATAACTGCTGTGTAGGCTAAGGCTTGTGTTTAAGGCAATCATATATATCAGATCACTTTTTTTTTTTTTTTGGTGACAATGATTTTGCGCGCGCGCGCGCTCTCTCTCTCTCTCTCTGTCTCTCTTTAATCGTTTATTTATTGAGGTGACATTGGTTAGTAATATTCCATAGGTTCCAGGTGTACTATTCTACAATATATTGTCTATATGTTGCATTGTGTGCTCACCACCCAGAATCAGTTTTTTCTTGTCACCATATATTTGAATCCCTCTTTGCCCACATTTCTTCCTCCTTCCCCTTTGTTTACCACTAAATTATTCTGTTTTTATGATTTTTCTTTTTTTTGTATTTTGATCATCTCAGTCTGACTTATTTTGCTTAGTGTGATATCTTCTAGTTCCATGCATGTTATTACAAAAAGTACAATTTGATTCTTCTTTAAGGCCACTTAATATTCCATTGTATAAATGTACCACATCTTCTTTATCCATTTGTTTATTGATGGACATTTAGGTTGTTCCTATACCTTGGCTCTTGTGCATATGCTACAATGAATATAAGGGTGCATATAGTTTTTGAATTAGTGTTTTGCATTTCTTTGGATAAATAACCCAGGGGTGGAATTGCTGGATAATAAGATAATTCCGTTTTTAATTTTTTGAGGAACATCAATACTGTTTTTCATAGTATCTGGACAAATTCATATCACTCTTGAGACTCTCAATTTGTGCTTATTGTCCATGTAGTTATTTATTTTGAAGATTTGTTGTTTTTTAAAAGATTTATTTCTATTGTTTTTTGACAGAGAGACAGAGACAGAGAGAAAGGAGAGGGCCCAGAGCAGTCTGCATAGTTGACAGCATTAGTTTTCCATATAGTTTCACTCCACAGGTGGGTATGGGGCTGCGCAGGGCAGGAACTGGCCCGAGGGCCTCCCACATAGGCCCCAGCAAGAACTGAGCCGGGGGCACACCCCAGTTCAGCATATGGGTCTGCATGGACCAGGGCTTGATCCTCGGGCTCTGGGGCTGCAAAGCGAGCGCTTAACCCACTGAGCCATTCAAGCTCCTCCTGTTATTTATTCTTGTTTAATTAGCACAGAGTGATCTCAAAGCATTCCTGTGAGGGTGACTGCATGTTGTTTTTAAACAATTTCAGGAAAATGGAATCTTTTAAAAAGCAGGTATGGCAAAGTAAAGTGTTGAATATATTCTTTTAAAACATTCACTTTTAGTTGTTTGTGTTTCTGATATGATGGGGAAAAATGCAGTATATTTGAGTTCAGCCTGATAATTTATGGTATTTATACGTATAAATACCATAAGCAGTTATAAGTAAAGCCTTTTACCTGTGGGCACACTGGATCATGCTTTGACCTTGAGTCTAGTAGTGCAGGTTGCCAAATGCAGGGGCATGTTCTGGCAATGAATCTGACAGGGGGTGTGGGAGTGTGATGTGTCTTTGGCTCAAGTCACTGGGTTGCATAGCATTGACAAGTTTCTGGTCCTTGGTGAGCACTATGGGGGATCTGCACTACTGCAATTGTTGTTGCAATTCTAGGCAGCACCTTTAAGTCCAGTAACTAGAGACCACCAAGTCAGTCAATGGTGTTGACTGAAGCTGGTGGTTTGCACAGCTGGTGGACAGCTTGCGGGTGCCTATGTAGTGGCAGAGGCCAGTATCATACATACTTATAGTGCAGGTCAGTGCAGGTAGCAAGGGCTGGGACCAACTGTGTGCTCACTAGCAGCTGTGGAGGCCTAGACTGGCAGCATTTTCTCCTGTAGTTACAAACTCTCCCGCCAGGCATGTACGGTACACTACAGTGTTGGTTCATGGTGGGTTGGCCTGGGATGTGCAGGTGCACAGCTTAGAGGGGCTATTAAGGTGACCAGATTTTAAAATTAGTAAAGCGGGACACCATTGACTCGGGGGGGAGGGGGTTCTTGATTAAAAATTTGGTCTATCTCCCACTGTTCCCTAGCTTGTCGTGCATTTTTTCCAAAAACTGGGACTTTTTTAAAACGCCGTGGGACGCAGGACAAATTGTTAAAAATCGTCTGGTCACCTTAGGCTAGTTGTAGGTAGGCTTTGGTGATGCTGGCCAGTTACAGAAGACAAGGACTGATTTGGGTCTAATAAGCAGTGGGAGGTGCCTTGGCTATCAGTGCACTCACTGTTTACTGCATGTCCCCCTACCCCCTGCATTTGCAATGCAGTGGAGGTCAATGATGGGTGTTAGACCAGTGGTGGTGTACAGCTGAAAGGGCTAGCCCTGAGCCTGGGGAAGGGTGATGCTAGGCTGGTGTTTCACACTTTTAAAGCTGCAGAATGTCAAGTGGGCTGTGAGCATAATTCCTCAACTCCCATGTAGGTGGGGAAAGACTCAAGAGGCTGATGTATTATATTTGTGCAGCAGTGGCGATCCTAGGTGGCTGTGGTGTAGGTCTGGTGGTGGTAAGAGAAGGGAGCAAGAAGGGACTTGGGCAGCTGGCATCAGTGAAAGCAAATAATCTGTGGGGGTAAAGCTGGCAAGATCTGCAGGGTTTCACAGTGGCTGTGGTGGCCTTGGCTTTGTCAGTGGTGAGATCTGAGTTCGTAGATCTGGTCTCTGAACCGTGAACACATCTGTTTGTTTTTTAATAACCTATGCTCAGTACATCTTAGCTTTTTTGCTCTGGGTGGGGTGAAACCAAGTGGGACCTCTGTGTAGTGTCCTCTGAGGCTAGAGAAGCTGGTCATTCACCCCATTCTTCCTTTTCTGGTGAGAGGAAGGAATTTTCTCACTGGAAAATTCCTTCATAGCACTGAAGAAGGTCAGTTTGTAGGAATGGATAATACAGGCAAAAGCAAAAAGGCAGGTGTATTCCTTTTCTTCTTACATGATTATTCTCAGTTTTGTTGTTGATAAAACTTCATAAGTGGACTCCAGAGATCTCCTGGAACTGTTTTTGTTTGTGGATAGCTGTCCAGTCATTGATCTTTGTGGGATGACAAGGAAGCTCGGTTATTCTGCTTACTGATGGGCAGTTTTTTTCTTTCTTTCAGTGCTTTAAATATGTCATTTCATTATCTACTGGCTTTTGTTGTTTTGGATAAGTGTGCCATATTTGTTATCCTTTGGTCCCCTGTAGGTACCCTATGGGTGCTTTAATTTTTTTTCTTTTTTGAAGATTCCCAGCAATTTGAATTTTATGTGCCTTATGTAGTTTTCTGTTTTACCCTGCTCCTTCCCAGTTCCCTATATATAATGACACACTGTATCATCCACCCACTTACGCTCATACTTGGTAAAGGCTCTAACAGTCACTAGTTTCCGCCAATCCAAGAAGGGCTTATCTCTGTGGAATTAAGTTCTTTAGGGTCCTTTATCCCCCCACACCTCTTTGATAGCTTTTAAAAAGTATAACTTTGGGGAAGCCGGGATGGCTCAGTGGGTTAGGCGCTCACTTTGAAGCCCCGAGGGCCGAGGATCGAATTCCGGCCCTGGCCCGTGTGGACCCATATGCTAAACTGGGGAGTGCCCTCAGTTCAGTTCTCACTGGGGTGAGACCCCAGCCCAGTTCCTTCCCTGTGCAGCCCCTCCCACCTGTGGAATGAAACTATGTGGAAAAACCAATGATGTACAACTATGGAGACTGTCCTGGGCCCTCCCCCTTCTCTCTGTCTCTGACTGTATCTCTCTCTCTCTCTCTCTCTCTCTCTCTCTCTCTCTCTCTCTCTCTCTGTCAAAAACAATAAATAAATCTTAAAAAAAAAAAGTATAACTATTTCTTTTCAAATGAATAATCAATCATATCTGTATTATTTATTAAATAAATTACCTTTCTCACTATAGTTGAAATATTTCCTTTGTCATAGCTTAAATCCTATATGTACCCGGATCAGTTTCTGTTCTCTATTGTTTTATATTGTTTTTCTAGTTCCACGTATTCTTAATGTCTTGGATCCAGTTCTGAAATTTCTAATGCAAGTCCTTGCTCACTAGTCGTATTCAGAATGTTTGGGCTTTTTGTGTGCAACTGGTGGGATTAGAAATTGATACCATCACCTTGGGAGTTCAAGGTAATTTTGTTCACCATCTTCACTGAAGGCCTCATGTAGAAGTAGGGAAATAGCTTTCTCCTCATCTTTGTGCCGCACTTTATCTGTGTCACAAAGCTTGTCAGCTTGGATCCTGAGTCTCAAAGTCACTCTTTACGTGCTCTCTCCATTCGTAGTCCTCAGTACCATTCTTAGCCAACAGGGCCTGACCTTGAACAGATACCATGTCATTCTTTTTCCCCTCTCCTACAACCATAATATTCTTTCTAAAACAACATCTCCCAGACACTAATGTGATGAGACAGAGAAACAGTGTTATGTACATCACAAAGGAGAAGGGAACATGGTTGCTCCTGTGTGGAAATGGTCATTAAACAAGGGAAATTTTCAACAGAATGGGTTATAGTAAAAGATGTGATAATAGCTAGTATTGGTGAGAATGTGGAGCATCCAGTCTCTAACGTTGCTAGATCCTACACATTGCTGGTAGAAGTATTATACAATTCAATACACTGTTGTGGAAAATTGTTTGGCATTGTCTACTAACCCTCAACATACATTCTATGTGTTAACAAGTCTGCTACTGGGTTATATGAGAGGAAAAAAAAAATGTCTATCAAAGGATGTGTATAGTTATGTTCATAACAATTTTAATTGTGAAATCTCTAAAATGGAAGCAACACTCATGTCTGTCAACAGTAAAACTGTAATAAATTGTGGTATATCACTACAGTGAAATACTACCCAGCAATGCAAAAAAGGTATTACTGATACACTAGTAATGTGGCTGAATATCACTGATACACTTTTGATTGAAAGAAATTAAACAAAAGATATTAGTGTGAATTTCAAAAACATGTCACTGTAAAGGAAAAATATTTAAACTATATAGACTGGGGATGGTTACTAACTGAAAGGAAACATGAAGGAGCCTATTTTAGTTTTGGAAATATTTATATTTGTATCTTGGTATGTATGTACTATTTATGAAATTTCATCAAGGTATAACTTAAGGTTTACACATCTTACTGTATATACTATTTTAGTGTTAAAATAAAAAAATTAAGTCTTAAATTACTTTTATACATTTGTTCTGATCATCTTTCCCAACACAAGAAAATCCCCAAAGTTCTGCCTGCTATTATACTAAGTCGAGTTACATTAAATATCCCTAACAATTTGGAAGAACTTTTGTTAGAGCACTAAGCCTTTTTTCCCCCTGCCAGATTTTGCAAATGATTCTTACTTTTAGGTTGTTTTCTATATCCTGTAAGTTTTTTTATAATTTTTGCCATTAATATATATATACCTTTTTAAATTTATTCTGTGATTTTTTTTTGTTGTTGTGCACAGGCTATTCATCTATTATGTTTCTTACATATTGTAAATATTAAAAAGTTATTTATCTTTTGTTAGATGTCTTGTAAAAGATTAATAATGGATCACTTTTGTAGTCTTATTTTTTTTAAATTGACCTAGAAAAGGAGAATTATCTATCAATATTTTACTAATTTCTACATTACCGTAACTAAAAATTTAAAACCGGTGCTGATTAGGCACACATTCTTTCCTTGGTCCTTTTTTGAGTTGAAATGTCTTGAGCATTTTAACAACAAAGTATTTTAGTCTTTGTCCTTATCTTGTTTATGTACATTTTACCTAATCGTAGTTTTTCTAGAAATTTTTTTATTAAGCTTGGCTGCAGAATTTGGTCAGATGCCTTTTTGAGATCTCACAGTATAGTCATTTTATTTTTATCCCTTTGTTGACAAGTTGAATTGTTTGATTTCCTACTGAGCCATTCTTGCATTCCTGAAAATTACACATTTTGTTACATATGGTGTGTACTCTTTTTTTACTACTAAAGGATTAAGTTTTCTGTTACTCAGGAAATTTATATATCTATGTGAAAGTGAAATTAGTTTTTATTTTATTCTCATATGTTTTGAATATTAATATCTACAGTTGCTTACTCATTGGATCATGGGATTGGTAAAGTCAGGTTTATATTATGCTCTATTTTGAAAATTTTTTAAAACTTTAGTAACTTAATCTTTTAATTGCTTTTAAAAATAAGAGAATCTCTACTTTTATTTGGCTACAGAGAAATAATTTAAGGTAAGTAGTTTTCTTGTTTAAATAGACATACAGAGAAAATCACTAACTTTTTAGAAAATTTATTTGCTGCAATAGTAAATTTTTTTGAAGTTTTTATTTTATATATGTTTTTCCCACAGTCCGTGGTGGATGACTGGATTGAATCATATAAACAAGACAGGGACATCGCACTTCTGGATTTAATCAACTTTTTTATCCAGTGTTCAGGATGTCGAGGTACAGAATGTTGGAATAAATGATATACATTGAGCCTGCCAGTCTAGCAATATCAGTTTACTTTACATTCCTTTAATCATACATAATTCATCCTAGAATTATGTGCTAATAGTTTTCTGATAAAGAAAATTATTGTTAAGTTATATAGAGTCACTTCATTTTGTTCTTCTGGTTCAGTTTTGCTTCTATAAAATAACATGTCTGAATTTTTTGAAGGAAATCTGAAATTTATTTAGTGCATTTATGAATTAACTTTTAGATCACAAGCTTTTATAATTAGTAATTTACTTCTTGATATTTGTACCTATGCTCTATATTAGGAACTGTGCTAATTGCTAACATACATTATTTTGTATACTTGACAGTAATTTGGCCTTTATTTTTACAGATGAAGTACTTGAAGCTTTCATATTTTGCTTAGTTAGGGTACCATAAGTAAGGAATCAGGTTTTTTAAGTTTGTAGTTGGTTGGAATTTCATAGACAACTTAAGATATTTTTCTTTTTCAAAGTAGATAAGTGTTAACAGAATAAATTCTACACGGAGGAAATCATTTGGTAAATCACCATTTTTTACTTTTCAATAGAAAAAACAGTGACCTTTTATGGAGATCACTGATCAAATCAATATTTTAAAGGCTCTTTCATTTCTAAGTTATAACTTTACCATATTGGTATAAGTAGTTTAATAATTATTTACAGAGTACCTACTCTGTGTTAAGCACTGTTCCAGAGTATAAATATTTTACCAAAAGAGTCTCTGCCCCAAGTCAGTATTAGAATATGTGTTAAGTTTTAAAGGAGACTTTATTACGAGGAACAAAGAGGGAAATATACCAGGAGTTCAGTAAAGTGCTCAATGCCTTCATAGAGTAATAAGACTGGTTACTATTTAATGACTGTGTCAGACTGTGTGCTTTATGCACATTAACTCATTTAATATTAGTGGCCTATATATGTGATCTTTATTTTGTAAATCAGGAAACTGACAATAAAGGGCTTAGGTAAGTTTTTGGACATCAAGCAGTTTGTGCCAGCCTCATGATTCAGAGTAAGGTTTGTGTCAGTTTCTGTCTATATGCCTAACCACAGGGCACTATGAAAATAACAAGGAGAACTTCTGATCCAGCCAGGGCTGTGTATATATGTATGTGTGAATGTAGGAATATTGGAAAGAAAAATGCATCCCCGAGAAAGAACCTATGGTAAGACTGAGGTTGACTAAAAGAAAATTAATGGGGAAGAGAAAGGCCAAAGTTAACAGATTGTGCTAAAATACCTGTAGACAAGAAAGCATGGTATACTCTTAAGACATAAATACAGTTAATTTGTGGCTTAATCCTAGAGCATGAAGATGGGGAGGGGTGACAAGAGACTGGGCTATTTGAAAGAATACAAGTTTATTAATTTTTCAGCCTTCAAATGAGCACCAAATGATGCACCTTACATATTTAATCTAATGTTTGTAAGTATCCTGTTGGATTTGGTTTTGATTTTCAGATACCTTTTAAATTTTTTTCTTTTGTAATTCATTTTTGTGGTTTAAAAAAATTAAAAATATTTTTAAAGATATAAAGCAAAAAATCTTCTCCATTTCCTGCCTTCCCATCTATTTCTACAGAGTAAACTGCTCTTCTTACCTACTTTGTTGTATATCTGTGTGTGTGTGTGTGTGTGTGTGTGTGTGTGTGTGTGTATCTACCTATCAACTATCTGATTTTTCAAATTTTCATACTTATAAGTAGGAATGTATACTCTTTCCTTATCTATCCCTCTAATACAAAAGATACTGGTATATAGAGAGCTTTCTCTTTTTTTTTTTTTTTAAAGATTTATTTTTATTGGTTTTGACAGAGAGAGAGAGAGAGAGATACAAAGACAGAGAGAAGGGGGAGGGCCCAGAACAGTCTCCATAGTTGCACATCATTGGATTTTCCACATTGTTTCATTCCACAGATGGGCGCAGGGCTGCGCAGGGCAGGAACTGGGCCGGAGTTGCTCCCTGGTGAGAACTGAACTGGGGGCACTCCCCAGTTCAGCATATGGGTCTGCATAGGTCAGGTCCAGGATTCGATCTTTGGTCCCCGGGGTTGCAAAGTGAGCGCTTAACCCACTGAGCCATTTATGTCCCCCCCTCCGCCCCGTTTTTTTTTTTCCTTTTAATACAGTATTATAGCACTTCTCTGTGTATATGTACAGTAATTTGCTTAAACAGTCTTCTGTTAGTAGATCATATGTTACCGTATTTTCCGGCGTATAAGACGATCGGGCGTATAAGACGACCCCCTAATTTTACAGTTAAAACATAGGTTTAGGCCTATATTCGCTGTATAAGACTACAGCCTCGGAAGTGGGGGGTAGTCTTATACAGCGAATATAGGCCTAAACCTATGTTTTAACTGTAAAATTAGGGGATCGTCTTATACGCCCGGTCGTCTTATACGCTGGAAAATACGGTATTTGTAGTCAGTACTATAATGAATAACTTTGTGTATGCCTTGCTTTCTGTGCTAGAATGTTTATAGATAAATGTATTTGTGATTACTTTAGGTATGTATTGACAAATTTTCTGCTATAGGAATTGTACCCAGTTTTATTTCCAAAGAATGCTTGTTTCTTCCCAGGCTTTCAACAAAGTGCTTTTATCAGATTTTGGGTTGGTTTTATGAGTGATTTAAAAATATGTCAGTGAGATTTTTTTTTTTTTATTGAGGTGAAATTCACTTGATATACAATTAACCATTTTAAAGTGTACAATTCAGTAACATGTTTATTAGCACATTCAGAATGTGTAGCCAACTCTCTCTAATATCAAAACTTTTTCATCACCCCAAAGAATACCTCATATTCATTAAGTAATCATTTCTATTCTCTTCTTCCCACCAACTCTTAACATCTACTTTTCTGCTTTCTGCTTCTATGGATTTGACTGTTCTGGTCATTTTGTTAAAAAAGAAAAAAGAATGACCTTTTGCATCTGATTTCTTTCAATTAGCATAATGTCTTAAAGCTTTATTGAAGTATTACTAGCATGTATTATTCCTTTTTATGGCTGAAAAGCATTTCATCGTATATATGAGTATATATCACAATTTGTTTATTATTTTTCTGTTTATGGACATTTGGATTTTTTCTACCTTCTGGTTATTATGAATATTGCTACTCTGAACATTCATGAACAAGTATCTGTTTGAGTATTTGTTTTTTAATTTTTTTGGTTAAGTACCTAGGAGTGAAATTACTGAAATATGGTTATTCTATTTTAATTTTTGAGGAACCACCAAACTTTTCCATGGCAAGTGCTCCATTTTACATTCTTACCAGAAATGTATTGAGGGTTCTTATTTCTTCATATTCTCTCCCAATACTTTATTTTCCAATTTAAAAAATTTTAACTGTCCTAGTGGTTATAAAGTGGTATCTAAATTTAGGTTTGATTATTGTTTCCTTAGTGATTAATAATCTTGAACATCTTTTCATGTGTTTTTTGGCCATTTGTATTCTTTTCTTTGAAGAAATGTATTTAAGTCATGTGTTGATTTTTAAATTAGATGTGTTTTGTTGTTGTGAACTGTAAGAGTTCTTTATATATTCTAGGTACTAAACCCTTACCACGTATATAACTTACAGCTCTTTTCTTATTCTGTAGGTTATTTTTTTACTTTTTCTAAAGATTAATTTTAGTGTTTGAGAGAAGGTGAGATTGTGATAGATAGAAGAGGGGAGGGCCCAGAGCAGTCTCTATAGTTGTACATCATTAGTTGTAACATGGTTTCATTCCACACAGGTGAATGTTGGGCTGCATAGGGTGGGAACTGAACCAGGGGCCTTGCACGTGGAAGGTTAGAACCTTCACCACTGTGCCATCCCAGCAGTTACCATTTATGCCACAGTTCTACTATGGGTTTGCACGGACTGGGCTGGGATTCCTCCAGTGGTTACAATGCAAGCACTCAACCACTGAGCGATCCTGTCACCCCCTTTTTACTTTCTGAAATGATGTCTTATGGAGTTTAATGTATCCATTTTTTTCATTTTTTGCTCATTCTGTGTCAAGTCTAAGAATCCATTGCCAAATCCAAGTACATGAAGATTTATCCTGGTTTTATCCTAATAGTTTTATAGTTTTAGTTCTTAAATTGGATAATCTTTGTACATAGATGATATTAATTTGTATTTCTCTCATGAGTGGAGCTTGAGAGCCATTTTTACCTTTTTTATTTAAAGATTTATTTTATTATTTTTGACAGAGAGAGAGAGAGAGAGATGATACAGGGAGAGCCAGAGAGAAGGGGAGGGCCCAGAGTAGTCTCCATAGTTATACATCATCAGTTTTTGACATAGTTTCATTTCACACAGGTGGGCGGGGGGGTTGTGTAGGGCGGGAACTAGGCCAGGGCTTCCCACATTGGAGGCACGCCCCCACAAGCTGGGGGCCAAACCAAGGATCTCCTCTTGGGAAGCTTGCCCTAGTGAGAACTGAACTGGGCCCCAGTTCAGCATATGGGTCTGCAAAGGCTGAGGCCGGGATTCGATCCTCAGACCCTGGGGCCACAAAGTGAGCATTTAACCCATTGAGCCATCCGGCATCCCCCATTTTTATCATTTTTATTTCTTTTCCTGTGAATTCTCTGTCCTCATCTCTTACCAGTTTTTCCTTTGACTACCTTTATAGTTCCTGAAAAGGTATTTGACAAAATGGGTTTTAAAACATTTTGATAGAAGACATAATAGATGCGTCTTTTCTTAATATGATTAACAAAGAAAGCACAGAATCTCTTAAACCAGTGGAATATAATAAAAACCCACAAATAGGCCTATGTACCTATATAACTTAAGTAAGCAGATCTTAAAACAAATGAAAAAAGAAAATTGTGAATTATTGCTACACTGAGATACTATTTTTCACCTTTCAGATTGATAAAAAATTTTAAATTATAATACTGTTGGTTAGGCTGTGAGCAAACAGACAACTGTTACATTGTATTTTATAATACAAATTGGCGTATCTCTCAGGGAAAGAGATTTGGAAGTATTTACCTAAAACTATATTATGTTTTATCTTCTGACCCAGCCATCCTCCTTCTGTTATTGTTGTGAAGATATACTTCAGCATTGCAAAAATAAATGCCCAGGGTACTCAATACAATTATTATTTGTAATTGCAAACTAGTGGCAACAGCTTAAATGCTTATATACAGGTTCTGGCAAAATTAATGTCCCCTTTTCTATACCAAATCATTTATTACAAAATTCTGTTTTTGAGAGTGCTTGTTTGGAGGTTCTAGCAGGGGAGCACAGCTACCGGTACTTGTATACCCTTGACCGAAGAACGGTCCTCTCCTCTATGGAGAAGGTTGTCCTCTTTGACGGAGCACACAGCTTTGGGAGTGACGCACATGGAGCGAGGGAGGGGACACCCGCCTAGCCAGCCAGATCAGCCGAATCAACCCTGGCGATCAATGGGGTGACAGATGTCACAGCCAGATTGCCCTCACATCCACAAAATTCTGTTCTTAACAGTATCACAATCAAGCACACTGTACTGCTTAAACAGGGGTGTTTCTGCTGGACCCTATATATAGCACAGTGGTTAAATAAACTGGTATAGCTATGCAATGGGTTTTTTTTTTCTTTTTTTTTTCTGAACCGTAAAAAGGCATGAGAAAGATCTCCATGTATCGATGCAGGGAGACTTTAAGGGCAAAATACAAAGTGGAAAAGAGTAAAGTACGTTTGTCCAACCTGTGGCCCTTGGGCCTCATGTTACCAAGGATGGCTTTGAATGCAGCCTAACACAAATTTGTAAACTTTCTTAAAACATGAGATTTTTTTGCCTTTTTTTCTTGAGAACGGGGTTGGTAGCTCACCAGCTTTCATTAGTGTTAGTGTATTTTAGGTGTGGCCCAACACAATTCTTTCAGTGTGGCCCAGGGAATCCAGAATATTGAACACCCCTAATCTAAGGTATGCTTTTAACCCCAAGCCAACATTGTGCTGAAGGGAAACCAAGAGGGTCATTTTCACTAAAGTCAAACAGGGCAGTGATGCCTGTTTTCACAATTCCTATTTAGCAGTATATTGCAATACAAGCCAACACATGTAGACAATAAATTAAGTATGATTGCTATCTGAAAACAATATTGATCAGAAAATTCCAAGAGGATCAATTTGCAAAACTAATATAAGCCATAAATAATTTAATAAGTTAGTTATTGGGATGTAGAGTTAATATAGATGAATTAATATGTTTACTTTATATAAGAATAGCCAGAAGACACATGGAATAAAAGACTCCCCCTTTTTAAGGTAAAAGTGGGGGAAATGTTGCAGATTATGTTCTATCTACACCAGGATATATTCCCAGTGCATCATGAGTTTAAATAACAACAACAAATAGCAAAAACAAAGGGGAAAAATAAAAGCAAATGCCAGAAAGAAAAAAATATTAAAAGCACTTAGAAGAGAGCAGGGAATAATTTTTTTTATAACCTTGGAGTGGGAAAGACCTTTCATTAATAATGTGACTCAAAATTAGCTTACTCGGAATCTTTTAAGTTATAAAAGAAGAGATTGATATATTAAACTATGCTTAAAATAATGCTAAAAACTTTTGCATGGTAGCCACATCATAAAGAAAGTTAGAAGACAAAGGACAAAAGAGGAAATTTTTTTATATTACGAAAGTCAGTCTCTGTTATTTATTGAGTTAAAATTTGCATTTTATAAGAACTCTGTGTTGCAAAGTAATTTCCAAAATCCAGTTTGGTATTCTATTGTATACCCTTTCCTTCCTATAGTTTCTATTAACATCTTGCATTAGTGTGGTACATTTCTTAAAACTGATAAAACCAATACTGATATATTATTAACTAAAGTTCATAGTTTATATTAGAGTGCCTTTTTTGTGCTTTGAGTATAAAGTCATATGGGTTTTGCCAAATGCATGTTACATATCCACCATTATACAATAATATCAAACATAATAGTTTCAGTGTCCTAAAAATCCCCTCTTGTTCTTCTCTTCATTCCTCTCCCCCAGATCTGCCCCTCCCCCCTATTTCTTTACCCTTAGTCCCTGGCTACCACTGATATTTTTAATGTTAAATCTAGTATGATTTCCTAAAATGAATTCAACCTGATCATAAGGTAGTATATTCTTTAAATTATTGATAGCTTTGGTTTGCTAATATCTTGTTTAGGAGTTTTTACTTTTTTATTTATTAATGATACCGGCCTGCATTTTCCCCTTTTTATTCATTTCTATTTCAGATTTCATTATCAAGGCTTTGATAACTTCATAAAATGGATTATGAAGAATACCCTGTATTTCGTTGTGGTTTTTTTTTTCACATTTCCAGAAGAGTATATGAGATTGGAATTATTTGTTTATTGAACATTTGGTAGAATTTCCTATTGAAATCACAAAGGCCTGAAAATTTTTTTGTTGGAAGATTTTAAACTACTGATTCAATTTCTTTCACTGATTTAGACTGTTCAGGTGTTCTATGATTTTGACAAGCTATATTTTTCTAGGAAATTTTCTATTTCATCTAAATTTTCAGATTTATTGAATTAAGTTGCCTGTAATATTTGCTTACATTTTTAATGTATATAACTTGTGATATTCTATTTCATTAGTTTTATTCAAAATATTTTTTACTTGTTTTATTGATTTTATTTTTATTTTCTTTTGACTCATGGATAACTTAAAAACATATTTCTCAATTTCCAAACATTAGATTTTTCTGACTAACTTGCTATTAGCTTAATTGAATTTGAGGCCAGAGAAAATGGTCTCTATGGCTTCAGTCTTTTCTAATTTGTGTAGACTTATGGCTAATGTCTAAAACAGTGACAATACCATTTCCTAGGATGTGAAACCATAGGACTTCATTGTTTTGTGGGATGCAAAATGGTATGGCCACTTTGGGACACAGTCTGACAGCTTCTTACAGAGCTAAACATAGCCTTAGTATAAAATTCAGCAATCACATGCTCTTGAGTGTTTACCCAACTGATTTGATATTATGTCCACACAAAAACCTGTGTATGAATATTCATAGTAATTGTATTTTAATTGCCTCAAACTGGAAGCAACTAGGATATCCTTCAATAGACAAAATGGATAAACTGGTATAACCATACAACGGAATACATTTAGTGATAAAAAGCCATGAGCTCTCAGGTCATTCAAAAGTGCAAATGAATCTTAAATGGGTTACTAAGTGAAAGGAAATCGGCCAATCTGAAAAGGCTGCATACTGTGTAATGTTAGTTTATGTGATGTTAGAGAAAAGGCAAGACTATATTGATGGTAAATAGACCAGTGTTTGCGAGGGTTTTGCGGTGGAGGAGTGAATGTTGAATAGGTGAATCACAGGGAATTAGGTTGGTTAAACTATTCTATATGATACTGTAATGTTGAGTACATGATATTATGCATTTCTTAAAACACATAAAACTTTACAACAAACAATAAGCATTGATGCATACAAAAAATTTTTTAATCACTTATGAGATCATGCTAGGATGAATACAGACTATTACAAAAGATCTAATTGTACTAAAAATACATTTTTAAAAGAAAAGGCATAAAATAAAAGGACTTTTTTATACATGGAACAGTTATTTATAAAAGATCTACTGTTTGGAATGTTCTCTGCTAAGTTCTCTTAGGCAGTGTTGGTATATTTGAGCCATACTCAGGTTCAGTAATTTTGAGTGAGCACAAAATGTTATAATGTGTCATAAAAGTTGTAAACTTAAAAGGGCCTTTGGTTATATTTGAATATAATTGTTTTGCTGCTAAGTAAAGTTCTATGTGCCTTCAGTCTTCTTCTTGCTTCTGTGTCTAGTTGGAAAGATACAAAGAAGGCTAGATAGAATTCTTGCTCTGGCTGGCATTATACAGTAGAGGAGTGGTAAAATTGAAAATAAAGAGGAGGGTAACATGAGACAGTTCTCTAAGCAATTTGTTCATATACATTGAGTAAGAGAGTTTGCTGAGTCTTGCTTGACTTTTCTGACAAATACTTCTTTTATTCTCCTAACTCATCCTTATGATGGGCTCTTGGCATTTTGCACATGGATGTTTAGTGCTGTTATAGCTGATCATCTCCACCCTGGAGGTGGAGATTATAGATCTGGGTGATGGGAAAACTGTGGAATGACTCCCTAGTTCTAGAATATAAGAGGTGACTGTTTTCATTCTTTAAACTGCATTAACTTTGCAACATGTGCAGTTAGGAATATGGCTTCCAGTAGAGCTCAGTTCAGGAATTAAAGCTTTTAGCTTGCCTGCAAAATAAGAAGGAAAATTATTTAAAAAATTAATGCTCAAAGTAGGAGAACCTTTCACTGACTGAGCATTTTATATACTATAGGTACAGTGCTAAGTACTTTTCATTTGTTGTCTAATGTAGTTCTCACATCATGCTTAGTCATTCAACAAACATTATTTTGAGTGCCTCCAATGTACTAAGCAGTATTGTAGATAATAGGAATTATATAGGGAACAAAATAACATCCCTGCTCTTAAGTGGTGTTATGGCCATTTTAGAGATTGGAAATCTGAGTGTCGTAGAGAACAATTGGCTTTTCTGGTACCCCCTAGTTTAACAGCTGGTAGAGCTGAGATTTAAACCCTACTATATGTGATTGCAAAGACTTTAAACCAGTCTAGCATAACTTCTTCAGGGTTCTGGTATATTCTATGATTGCTGTAACTGCTGTATCTTTTTATTGCTGCCTGTATCACTAATGTTCGAACGGTGTGTTCTTTAAGCCTTTTTTCATATTACTTTTCAATTTGATCTTTTGTGTCTTATAATAGCTGTTAAGAAAAAACATAAAATTTTGCATTTATGGCAAACTTCTGTTAAGCATTCTTACATTTGCCTTTTAATGAGTGCATATTAATAGTGACCATACAAATGCTCAGTATGCAAGGTTTAGGAGCAGTCTTTTGATTCAGTTCTTTACATTTTATTTTTTTATTTGAAATGCATTTATTATTTGGTTTGAGTAATCATATAGTTCATATATCAGGAAATGCAAAAGGTATGCAATATAATGTCTTTATTCCATCTTTAAACTTCGAACACATATTTCTCTTCCCCAGAGGCAACCAGTTTTACTATGTATTTGCATATCTTTCCAGAAACCTTTGAATGCATTAAAAAGTATAATACATATACTTTTTATAGATCAATATATCCCACAGATATCAATTATAAACAGCTTTATTATTTTTGACAGCTCCATGGATTTCATTGACTTAATTTAAGAGTCAGTAAAGAGTAGTGGTTAGCCATGAATTCTGTAGCCAGATAGTCTGCCTGTAGACTATGGACCTTATACTGGGAGACCCGTTTTGCAAGTTGATAAATCTCTAGAAGCCTCAGTTTTCTCATCTGTATTAATGGGAGAAAAATAACACACTCTTCATAGGATTGCTGTGAAGGTTAAATGTGTTAACTTCGAAGGCTTATTCAGCACAACGCCTGGCAGATAATGAACGCCCAAAATTAGCAGCCACCACTGTTGTCATTATCATCACCACTTTTACTTATTTACTGTATTTTTTGCTCCATAAGACGCACCTGACCTGCCTGGACCCACTCTCCTTCCATGCAGTTCCTGCTTTCTGATCTGGCTGCAGGCTTCCCCATGGCATCATTAAGGTCTCCAACGTGCACTCTTCTTTGCAGTATTTGCTCCATAAGACGCACACACTTTTCCCTCCACTTTTTTTGGGGGGGGGAAGTGCATCTTATGGAACGAAAAATACGGTAATTGGTTCTTATTTTATGGGTATATAGGCTTTCCTTTTTTTCTGCCATTACAAGCAGTGATTCAGGGAATAATCTTATACAATCATTATTTTGTACGTGTGAGATTATGGCTGCTTTGCAACAATATCAAGCCCAAAGAATATTTTGCAAATTTTTAATTTTGGTAGACATTTGCCAAAATGCATACTACAGGGATTGTATCAAGTTATGCTCTCACCAGCAGTTTGACATAATTTAAATAATCAAGGGAAGCCGGGATGGCTCAGTAGGTTAAGAACTAGTTTTGCAGCCTCGGGGACCAAGAATCAAATCCCGGCCCATGTGGACCCATATGCTGAACTGGGGTGTGCTTTCCATGTGGGAAGCCACCCTTTTGGTTCTCACCCCCCAGTTAAGCCCCTGGCTTGAGGGGGCTTTCCTCTCATGGGGGAGCCCCCAGTCCCAGTTCTCACCCTGCGCTGCCCCTGCCCACCTGTGTGGAATGAAACCATGTCGAAAACTGATGACATACAACTATGGAGACTGCTCTGGGCCCTCCCCCTTCTCTCTGTCTCTCTCTGTCAAAATCAATAAATTCTTTAATAAATAAATAAATAAATAAATAATCAAGAACTTGATGGCAGCTTTCTGATGTTACTTTTATTTCTGGAATTTTTCATAGTCAAATATGACAATTTTGAAGGTTTTCTTTATTGTCATGAGAAGTACA
>PVKE010028762.1:0-20705 GCA_004027555.1 Craseonycteris thonglongyai
TAATAAATTGAGTTTAGAAATAAGTACCCATATGATTTATTCTCAGAAGAAAAAATAGTTTAGACCGGGAACATCAATGAATTAAATTTAATGAGGATGGTTGTGGCAATAATGATGGAGTGTCAAGGTCTCCAAGGTGCTGCATGCTAGCTATTTTTCATTCTCTTTAATTTAGGCATGAAGGCTTAAAGAGCTGTGGGCAAGCTGCTTAGAAGAAAAGAACGTAACTGTTAAACCAAAGCTAATGCAAAATTATTGAAAACTAGAGAGTCCTTTTAGCACACAATAATGGGAGAATGCAGAGCTTTTATGTAAGAAAATATAAGCTTTCGTATAATGGATTTCCCCCCCTTTATTGTTCATATCAAATACACCCAATTCATTTTTTATTCAGTCTACAATTGTTATGGCATCATAGATGATTTGGTCATGTGGGAGGATGGGAAAAAACATTAAAAACAATTCTATGTTAACAAGAACAGTCTGAATTTAGCTTAACTTTTCTTATATATTTCCATTTATTGTATTAGCATGTATGAAAATGTATTCAAATGGTATTTTTAACAATGTTGGGTGAATAAATTAAGAAAAGGAAGGAGAGTTTATGCTATTATAAATTATAATTGGAAATGTGATGCCTGAGATTGTTTAAGGGAGCCAGCACAAAGATCAGTTAGTCCATCCTTTTGATTGTCTTCATAATCAATACTGATTTCTGTGGTTTCATTGATCTGGCCACAATTCACAGTGAGTATTAGCTTGGAAAGACCCAACACTTTATATTATTCTTTTTCTCTCTACCTGACTGCCTTGTATAAACAGGCTCACTAAAAGTTTGTGAAAGAATGAGATGAGAGAAGGCTTTATTACCTGACATCATTTTCCAAAAAAAAAAAGTAAAGGCCAAATATAGTTCAATGCCATTTGGGCTATATATTCTTTTGACTTCTTCCTCTTTTTTATTTTAAAAACGAAATAAAGCACAAAACAACATCACTATACTACACACTTCTCTGTTAAACATGCCATGGACACTCAACAAATATCAAAGCCAAGCTAGAAACACTGTTTATGAGTTAATCAACCATATCTATTGTTCATGATAAATTATGTAGCACGGGATTTATAGACTGGGGTCCAGGGGCCCCAGGACTGCATGGTGGGTGGTGGTGGGAGCTTCAAGGAGTATGTAAAGAGACTGAAATTATATGCAAATTGTAGAGTGTGTTTTTCTGGTATGATATGACTTTACAATGATTGAACGTTTCCTATTTGTTTGGAACTGTTCTAGTTATCTAATGAGTTTTTATGCCTTGATCCTCGTGACAATCGTAGGGTGGAAATGTTCCCACTATCCTCGTATTAAAGATGACAAAAAAAAAAAAGATGTACAAAGATTCTACTGGTATGCACATTGCCTAGAGCAAGCTTGTCCATCCTGTGGTCTGCAGGCCACATGCAGTCCAGTAATGCAACCCAACACAAATTCATAAACTTTCTTAAAACATTATGGGTTTTTTTGCAATTTTTTTTTATCTCAATGGCTATCATTAGTGTTAGTACATTTTATGTGTAGCCCAAGATAGTTCTTCTTCTTCTTCCAGTGTGGCCCAGAGAAGTGAACAGGTAGATATTCCTGGCCTGGAGTATTACAGCTACTAAGGGGTCAAGCCAGCGTTCGAACCCAGACGTCAGGCCCCAGGGTTTGTAATCTTAATCAACATACACTCTGTGCTGGCTTCTGATGAGGAATATGTTTTGTAGCTTTTCTTCTCAGATTTTCAGAGGAGTTTGTGATAGAAAGATAATAAATACCTATAGGAGTAGAGGAGACATCTAGACCACAGGAATGCTGATTTAATTGGAGAATATATTGTTTAAAGAGCAGGGTGTTTGCAAAGGAAAATCAGATGTAGTTGCCTGTGATTACTTAGATGTTAGTCATTTTAAGGTCTGTTAATAAACATCTAAATCATATATTTATTTACTCTGGCCACCCAGGATGTCATATTGCATAGTGCCTTCAATAAAATATGTAAAAATAAAGTAACAAGAATCAGGATTCTGACAATGCAGTTAAAAAAATTGAGTAAAATCTGGGAGAAAGTTGAAATTTAAGCAGAGACCAGAGAGTAAGTAAAATACATTTACCTAAGTTGAGCCTAGAATTTCTGTTGATCAAAGAAAAATGCAAAATATAATCAGTTACTTCAGGGGTCTCCAATCACCACCTGTTAGGAACCTGGCCGCACAGCAATAGGAAAGCAGCTGTGAGCCAGCAAACCGTCATCTGTGTTTACAGCCCCTTCCTATTACTCACATTGCCACCTGAGCTCTGCCTCCTGTCAGGTCAGCAGGGGCATTAGATTCTCATAAGAGCGAAACCTTATTGAGAACTGTGCATGCGAGGGATCTAGGTTGTATGCTCCTCGTGAGAATTTAATATTGGATGTCCTGAGGTGAAGCTAAGGCAGAGGTGCTAGTACTAGGGAAAGGCTGAAAATATAGATTAACCTTAACAGTGAGGTTTGACTGCACAGAGACCATAATAAATCAATTGTTTGTAGATTCATATCAAAACTCAATCAGTGAGTGGCAAGTGACCATTAAGCTGTACCTGGTGGCAGGCTTTAAGTCAGAATCTGACACTTTAGTCTGTGCATAGCTTGCCCATTAATTTACTTACCAGTTCCATACATACCTCTTTTTCTCACTGTGCAGTTGTCTCAGATGGGACCATCTAGTTGTAGGAAAACAGGTTCAGGGCTCTCACTGGTTCTGCATTATAGTGAGTTGTATAATTATTCTGTTATATTATTACAATGTATTAATAAAAGTAGGGTGCACAATAAATGTAATGTACTTGAATTGTACTAAAACTATCTCCCCCACCCTCTTTTGGTCCATGAAAAAATTGTCTTCCCCGAAACCGGTCCCAAGTTCCAAAAAGTTTGGGGACCTCTGAGTCATGTGATTCACTGTTTCTAGGAATATCTATCACTTCCTCAAAGGGCACAATATTGTATTTTGTTTGAAGCCAATAATACATTTTTTTTTAATGAGCATATAATGAACACTTTTTTCAATAGCGTCGCTCTAATAAACGTAATAGTTGCTATGAGGGACTAAATTGTTTCCTCCCAATATTCATAAGTTTAAGTCCTAATCCCCTGTACTTCTGGATGTGACTATGATTGAAGAAAGACATTCAAAGAAGTAATTAAAGTTAAGTAAAGTCAGATGAGTGAGCTCTAATTGAATGTGACTGGTATTCTTATAAAAACAGGTTAGGAGAGTCCATGTGAGATCACAGGGAATGGCAGCCATCTGCAAGCCAAGGAGAGAGGCCTCAGAAGAACCCAAGCCTACAGATACTTTGATCTTAGATTTCTAGGTTCTGGAATTGTGAGAAAGCAAGTTTCTGTTGTTTAAGCCACCCATTATATGGTATTTTGTTATGGCAGCCCTAGATAACTCATACAAGCAGGTTCCTTAAAATAGTTGACAATCTATACTTTATCATCCCTCTGGTTCTTACATCTTTCATGGCTGCTGAGGAAGCAGAGCAAGTTAGTCAAGGACCTTCCATTGAAATTTTGAGGACCCCCAAACAATGTAGGCCAATCATAGTGCTCTTCTGGTACAATTTTATTTGTGGATGAGATCTAGACTATTTAAAAGAATGGATGACCTCTCTCTCTCTCTCTCTCTTTGTGTGTCATCTGTGTGTGCGGCATTTTGATAAAACATATTGCTGTAGAAACCACTTAACTTTTATGATAAGGCATATAATTAAATGTTGTTTCTGTATTTAAAGTTTAAAAACAGACTATTTCAGCAAAAGACTTGGCCTTTGATGAAAATGAAAAGGCTCTACAAAGGGGTTGGGTATCCCTATTTTATGGTCACCTTGGCTCCAATCCCGGGGACAACCTGCTCAGAAATAATTTTCATCAGAAAGAGTTGTGGCTCAAATCTGACATGTGAATAAAAATCAATGAACGACATAATGTTGAAATTACACACCATGGGTTTATAGAGAATGTTTTCAAAGCAAGGGGATGAGAATCACTATGAACAAAGAAAAAATATCATTAATATCAGCATATAAATGAAAATTCATAAAACAAAATTAATGGTCATTAAATATATAATATGATTCAGAATAAGTGTCTCATAGTGATTTATGAGTAACATAAATAACTGTGCTTTTTTTATACCTCTATTATAACATATGTCACCAGGTTTGTAATTAGTTGTTGAATTGCTTGTTTTTACCACTCAGTTACATTTTTGAGAGCATGAATTCCATTCAATTTCATTTTATTTTTTCTGTCATTGATGGTCACTACATGTTTGTTAAATGATTAAGTGAATGCAAAAGTAAACATGTGAAAAATGAACACACGAACAACTAAAATTGGTATGCAATTGGATTCTTAAACTTTTATATATCATTTAATAATTACTATAATTGACAAAAAATTTTGCACACTTTTTTTTCATAACATGAAATTTGATGCTACACAATTTTTTAAAAACACACTTTTTGAAAGATATTTAAAGATGAGAAAATGTTCTAGTATAGTACTTAGTGAAGAATACAAAATTATATGTAGATGGTAATGTATATACACGTACACACACAGAAAAAACAAAAGAAAATACGCCAAAACATTAGGTGTGGTTATTACCTGGGTAAAGAAATTTATTCTGGAACCCTCCTTCACAGTCAGGTTTATTTTAAAAACTTAACATAAAATTCACCATTTATGTAATAGTTCTATGAGTTTTGATGAAGGCATAGGCTTCTATGAGTTGTTTGGTGGACATGTGACCACATTAATCAAGATAAAGAACACTCCCATCACTCCCCAAAAAGTTTCTAACTGTTTTATTGTAGACCTTCCTTGTGACTCCCAATACACACAGCCTCTGACAACCACTGATTTCTTTTCTTATAGCTTTCACTACCCCACATACCATATTGTGGAAATCTATATACTTATAGTATATAGATTTTAAGTCTGGCTTCTTTCATTTAGCATGAAACAGCTCATAGCTGTATTGTTTTTGATAGAAACAGAGAGAAACAAAGAAAAGGGGAGGACCCAGGGTGGGGTGGGGGGACCCAGAGCAGTCTCCATAGTTGCACATCATTGGTTTTCTACATAGTTTCATACCACATGTGGGTGCAGGGCTGCACAGGGCAGGAACCAGGCTGGGGGCTTCCTGCATGAAGCTCACCTTAGTGAGAACCGACTGGAGACACATCCCAGTTCAGCATACGGGTCCACATGGTCTGGGGCCGGGATGCGATCCTTGGACCCTGGGGCTGCTAGAAGAGCAATCAACCTGCTGAGCCATCCTGGCATCCCCTGTTATGTCCCTCTCTTTTTCACTCTTTTCTTTTCTCTTTGTATTTAAGTTTGTGCAATTTCTATTCACATATATTCACACTTTCTGATTCTTTCTTTAGCCATATTCAGTCTTCTGATGAACCCATTGAAGATATTCTTCATCTGTTAGCATTTTTTTTATTCCTAGTATTTATATCTGATTCTTTCTTGTATTTCACAACCTTTTGCTGAAATGTCTACCTCATCATTCATGTTATTTTCCTTACCCATAATAGTGTTATACATATTGATCATAATTATTTTAAGTTCTCTACTTGATAGTTCCAATAACTGTGTCTCCATAAGCCTACTTCCCCTTAACAATTTTTTTCCCTTGACATTTTATGTATCTTTAATTTGTGACTAAATGATGAAAACCCTAGCTGGAACACTAAGAAATTGGGAAAATAGTGTGTATGACTATAAATGGCTAACATCTTCTACTATATTCTTAATATAAGTGGGTAAGTCACCCTCATCAAGAGTTGAGGAACAGCTGATTCTGGTTGGTGAGCACATAATGCAATGCATAGATGATATAATGTAGAGTTGTACACCTGGAAACTATGTAATTTTTACCAACCAATATCACCCCAATAAATTTAACAATAATTAAAAAAAAGAGTTGGTCCCAGTCTGGGCTTTGCTCTTACTATGTTTGCCTTCAATGCATTATTAGTTTCAGATTCTTCTAGTGTTACCTTGTGCTTAGAATATTTCTATGTTATCCTCAGATTATGGTCTTTCTTATGTGCCTGCCCTCAGAGGGATCTCTGTCCACTCTTTTGCTTCTCTCTTTAGGGAAACTGATATTGGTTGTTACTCTTTGAGTACTGGCCTGTGGTTGGAGGAAGAAGGGAAAGAGGGTCTCCCCATTCTGTTATAGTCTGTCTTCAGCCGGTGTTCTTGGGTCTCAGGGATAAGATTATAGTAGTTTTCTAGCCAAACTCCATACGTATGTTGAATGGTTCTTTTGTGGGTGTTTCTTGACAATTTATTAACAATAGGAAGGGCTCAATAATACTGATATGAAATCCTGGGCCCAGAATTACTTCCTGCTCCTCCTTTAGGAATATAGCAAAAAAAATTTACCCTTTTCCTGCTTTGAAGGGTTTTTATTTGTACCCTGCTCCCTAAGTGACAATGTTTTTTGTCCTATAGAGAAGAGTCCTGTCAGGAGTTTGTTACTTTCTTGTAACTCTAGCCACTCTTTCTCAAAATAGCATAGTGATGGAAAGCTTTCTCTAGTCTCCTGCTCTATCTCTAATTTCTCCATGAGTGCTCATTAGAGATTTATGCATAAAAAGTTGAGATGGGGGCAAACTTCTCTTGTTTTTTCAGGTTCCATGAGTTCTTAAGTGAGTTGTTATTATTTACTTCTGTGGTTCCTTGTGTTTTATACTCCTGTGCTCTACCATGGATAAGCCTGTTGTTCTTCTAGGTGTCTATCTTTACTTAGATTTTAGGCTACTTAGTTTCTTTGAAGGGTTGAGAAAAGGTTTATATAGGCTGTGTCTATATAAAGATCAATTGGAAAACAATTTGGTTGACTTTGAGCTTCTTATTTTGAAAACAAAAACAGACAAACCTCAATTGTTTGTTTGGTATATAGATATTTATAAATTCAAAAGTCATTTAGTTAAAGAAAATAGAAAGTTTTCCGTTTTGCTTTGTATATATATATTTTTATACAATCTATCTTATCTTGTGGAAACAAATTATGAACATTTTCTTGTTACTGATTTAAATTTTAAATAACACATAAAAGATTCTTTGATGCTACTTTTGTATTTGGAAAGGAATCAAACAGTTATTAAATATAAATTTTAAATTCATAACATTAATTCAAGAAATGTTATGTACTCTCAGCTAATTATCAGGAAACATACACATAGTTCTCTTTTTATTCACCACAGGCATTAGGATCTATAGATTTATTAATGGAAATATTTATTTACTTAGAAAATGGGATTCAGATTTATTTTTTCAAATGTAAATTAGGAAAATGAAGCTGATCATTGATAGTTTTGTTTCTTGACAAAATAACAATTCATTGTATGATGTTCTTCAGACTTATAACCACACACTCTAAATACTATCAATTGTTTCCTTTTAAATATTTCATTTGAAATATAATGTCCAAATATTCAGATACAATTGTATTTTTTACTTGACATTTCTGGCAACTTTATGGCCCCATGTAGTGTTGGTGTGATTAATCAGTCATTGCTTCATAATATTAAGTTGCAATCAGTCATGTAATAACTTCTTAATGACAAGAAACATACACATTTATCTCTTTTTGTCTTTTATGGGAGATTCTGGTAAATATTTTTTGTTGGACAATGTAATTAAGCAATATCTAAAAAAAAAATTAAAAACCACCTGGAGTGCCTTAGAGTCTCCTATGAATCAAAGAAAAAAAAATCAACAAATTTTCAGGTGAGTAGTAAAAATAAAATACCGGAGTATTTAGAATATTGACATAAAGCCTTTATATTGCTTAATGCACAAGATCTCACCAAATACTGCAATTCTAAACTTTTTCATATTTGAAAAAGTTTTCATTTCAGACTGTCATCCAAGGGAACCACTTGAGAGTTAAGAAAATCATTGGTTTGTAACACTTGACATGGTAACTTCGGTCAATCCATGCTATTCTTAGTGGTTAATGACCAGTCAACAACCAAGGAACCCCTCCCTGCACACTGATTGGATCCTTTGACTACCCTTTGACAGCATCACAGGTGGTGTGAAAACACAGGTATTGGCCAGAATATTTAAACATGAGTAAATTCTAGGAAAAGAAATATGGAGTCACCTGTAGAAATAGGCAGTTTGGGCAAAATAAGGAAGTTAATTAAGGAAACAGTTAAACAAATATGCACATGTAGTAATTCACTCATATATCACAGGTATACTGTATTCCCTCTGAGTTAGTATGTGAACCATATAAGCAATTTTGATGAAGCTCCACTGCAGTTTGTCAGTTGCACTGCAAAGCAGGTCTAATTGGAGGTGTGGACTTCAGGCTGAGGGAAAAAGTGAAGATTCGCTTGGGTAACTGGGATGGCTGTGGAGGCTGGTGATAAAAAGAGGGAGAAAAAGGGAGACTATAGAGGACAGCACTGTGACATTCCCCCATAGTGGTCCCCTGGTCTTGGTCCAGTACTCTGGACCTGTGCCAGAGGTCAGAGAGCCACATTAGAGGCCCTGAGGATCATCAGGTACATGCCAAGGTGCTATGAGGACTACACTGCATTCTTCAGCCATTGCACATAGAATCCATAAGACCTACTATTCTCCCAGAAAGACCCTGCCTGTGTCCTTGCCACCACCAAGGCTCCCTTCTTCTCAGGCAAGGATGTCAGTGAAGCTCATCAGAGCAGAACAATAGCAGACCAGAAAGAGCTCAGCTGAGACATTTCTGGGGGTTCATAGCTCAGTGGCACCAAGGGTAGTACAGACTAGAGGGTCTCCATTATGCCAATGAGGACTACATCAAGTGAAATTTGGGTTATTGATATGACTATAACCTGGTGGGGAAAGTCTTAAAGACTACTTATCCATCAGCTTTGATCTCAACTATCACTTTCTTGGGGAAGACTTCTCAGAATTCCAAAATTGCATTGGGTCCCCTACGTACCTTTCTCAGTGTCATTTTGTGTCTTGGTACTTATCAGAGTTTGATTAATGTTTTGATTAGCACTTTTTGTTAATGTTAGTTCCTCTATTAGATTGTAAGCTCCAAGTGGGAAATCCAGATTATATACTTGGAGCATAGAAAGGTATAAACAAATGAGCAATGGATTAATAAATGACACCTTTGCATGAAAAGTTCAATTCGGTACTTCTTTACTGAACATTACTGGTAATTAGCTTTTTGGAGATCTGTTAGAAATTTTTTTGGGCATTTCTCCTCTGATAGATTTTATCTTGATTTTTGGACCCATACACAGTAGAGAGAGGCTTCATTCAGCTCCCACTGAAGAAATAACGGTTTGACTACAATATACCAAAGTAACTGGTAGAGGCAGTGAGGAAATTCAATCAACAGATTAATTTGAATAACTGAAGCCAGATAGCCAATTGGATTGATTTTTTACCCCTCACTGAATTGACTTAATTAACAGCCTGTTTTCATACTGTGTAGCTAGCTCTATGTCTACCGCACAACATTATCATTATAGTAAGCAAATGGTCTCCCCTGAGAAATGGAGTTTGACTGTCCTATTACTCTATGTATCTCTGATTAAAAATTTTAACTTGGCACAACTTCATGACTTTGCTCTTGTTGGTGTAAACTAAAACTTTATGAGTTTAAATGTTCACACATCAAACATGGAATATCTTGTTTTTAATTTTAACTTATGTGTGTTTTGCAATAAACCAGTAATCCTGGATATTACAAGAATTTATAAGTAAACAGCAATGAGTTGTGAAGAATTAATTATCTTAGTTTCTGGTAAAGTCTTATAAACTTGATGCAAGAAGCTGTTCTTTTCTATGAAACTGTACTATGTGATAAAATTATTTTTTTCAATGTTACTTTTCTGTTATATTTTTGCACCGCTTTTCTAGTTTTTGTTTGTTTTGTTTTTCATTACAACTTATATTTGAGAATAATTTCACGAACATAAAATGGATCTTACTTCACAAGAAGTTATAATAACAATAGACTAAGTTTATCTTATTTATTCTCTGGTGATAAGTTTGACTAGTGCTATTGATTTATATGCTTGTGATGTTTTAAAATAATGTGGAATTCTAAACTTCTAAATGAGTATGAGGCACTATAACAGGGGCTGAAAATTCTGCAAATTGACATGTTTATAGGTCTAGTTAAGTCAAATAATATAAATGAAGGCAACCATCTAGATGTAGCAAACAGAAAACTTGCATTTTTAAATAAAGCCTCTATTGGCTCCAGAAGAAATGTGGGATGCAAAATACTTTGGGCTTTCTGATTCTGACTTCTTTATTTTTTTACTTTCAGTTAAGAAATGGATCTTGTTATTATTTTTTAAAATCTTCATACTTTAAAATCAGATAGATCAATGCATAAATCTTGGTTCTGCCACTTAAAGCATTTATCTCAAAGATCATCAGACTCTAAGCATTTAATACAGGAGTGTTGTCAATAGTAAAAACAGCACAAAAGTTCTTAATGGTAAAACTAGAAAAAGAACTTAGTTGGATTGGGCTTCAATTTCTGCATTGTTCAAGATTTCTTAGAACAAAATGTCTAACTATACTCTGACCTCAGTGTGGGCATATAAGTGTTTACATATAGAGTAGAATATTAAAAAAGAAAAGAGTTCCTAGAATCACCTCCATGCTGTGTTACTGCTCCCTCCGGGCACAGTATCTTGGACAGGTACTGCTCACATCGTTGCTCCTGAGTTGGAACTTCAATGTTACCATGCTTTTTGGAATGCTTGGACCCCTGATTTGCGGTTATATTCTCAGCAGAGACAGAGTGATCACTTTCCCTCTCTTTGCTATTCTATTGTGTGCTCCACAGCTTCAGAGAGTTTTAGAGGAAATAATTCTCTGAAATTTAATTATAGACCTTCTTCTTGAGTCCATACAAGCATAAATTGAGGAGTACGCTCAAGTGAGGTATTTTGTTTAGAATAGACAGTCTTTTTTAACAGCAAAGGGTTTGTCTGGACCAACTCTGTGTACTTGACTTCTCTTTCTTTAGGAAATAGTCCCGCTCTGGAGACTATATGCGATAAGCAGCCTCCTGGCAACTACTCTACTGACTGTCAGACCCAACCACACCCAGGCAAGGACACAATTTGTAGTCCAAATGGGCTGATGCCATTTTCAATTATGACTTTTTTTGGGGGTGGGGGGTTCAGAATTAGGTTTCCATACTTGGGTCTTCTAATTCTTATATATTTAGGCAGAGAGAACTTATGAGAGTGTGATTCTGAAAGAGAGATATTTTTCCTTCATTTATCAAGATCTTTAGAAATACTTTCTATTCTTTGCTGTAAATTTTTCAGATAGACAAATGAAAAGCAAAATAAAATTAACTGCCTAAAATGTAGACAGTCCTAGACCAGGCATTGAACTTTAAGGGAGAAAATAAAACATCTAAAGGAGTCATTTTTATTTTTTTCCACTCATGAATCAAAATGGAATCTGAAAGTCATCTAAGATCCTATGTCCTAACTGGTAAAACAAAACAAAACAGGACAAACCTTAATACTGTTTGTGTGATATAGTATTGATTACCTACATAACAGCCATTCTACCTTCATCCATGTATCAGAACCTCTATCTTTTTCTGTAGTAATAAGACCACTTCAAGGAATAAATTGCTTTCAGTTATTCCATCTCCTTTTGGTAATAATTGGCCTAGGCCTAAGCCTATAATTCAGTCTGACTAAGGAGATAAAAGGGAAATACAGGGGTCTTCTGAGAAATTTCTTTCCTCCCTTACCAAAGCAAAGTAGCATATGAGAAAAGCTCATCCCTTAATACTATGAGGGTGTTCATGCTTTCTGTCTTTAGAAGAAAACATTTTAGGATCAATTATTTGGAGCTATAGCAGTCGTTTTAGTATTATATGATATTGGCCTAAAGTAGCAATCAGACCTACTGCTCAGACTCTTGGAGCTACTAAAAAACTTCTGAACTGCCAACCTCTAAAGCGTAAAAGGTTATGTTTTTATGGATTAAGTCATGGCTTGGAAAATAACAACCCATAGGCCAACTTCAATCTACCACTTGTTTTTGTAAATAAAGTTTTATTAGAACAAAGTACATTCATTTATGTATTGTCTATGGCTCCATTTACTACAATATAAATTAAATTGTCATGGTGGAGTTAATACAGACTACAAAGCTTAAAATACTTACTATCTTCCCATTTACATTAAAAGTATGCTAATTCCTACATTAAGCCAACATTAGAATTTTCTGATTGTCATATCAGTGGATCTGAGTAATAAAATTCTGACTCTAAACATCTATATTTGTTGGACTAACAACATTTTACACATTGTACACTGTTAAACCTTGACAAATTCTTTTCTAATTGAAAAGCAGATATTAAAAAGTAAAGACATTTAGGAGCTTATGTCTATATTTTAATTCACCCCCAAACTCCAGCTGATATTTTACATTGAGATGAAATCATCATCTTAATTGTTAACCTTGTAAGAATTTTAAATAACTTGACTTTTATTTTTTTTTTAGATGAAATGTTTAATAGAAATGCTTTGAGGGCCCAAGCTACAAAGTGAAGCACTATTGTTACAGCTATTTCAAAATGACATTTATGCAGACTGTGTAAAACGTTCAGAATCACTAAATAGCATCCTATGCCCACCCATTTATCTTTCCTTAATCTTGTAGCAAAAGCACTAATCATGATCAAATCCCAGTTTCAAAAAAATTACCTTTTTAGCAGAGTGTCCTGAAGCTTATATTAGTCAGATAGCTGCACGTACTCTTAAAAGGACTGAACACCAATTTCTATTCTTATGAATGAAAGAGTGGTAAAGTAGAATGAGTTTATATGTCCTGAGGGCATAGGAAAATAATTAATTAGGGCTTAATGTCTCCCTCTTTTTTTCTAATGTATATGATGCATAAATATACATTTAAGATGAACAATATTAATTTTAGTCAGACCACAGAATGGGGACTTACTTCTCCTTTCCTGTCCTATAATTATAGAAGGGTGGACGATAGCATGACGGGCCACCTCCCTCTATACACAGGCTTCATCTGTTCATCTCACTTCCACCCTTTATGATTAAACTGTATTGAAAGATTTCTTCCATAATTCAAGAAGAATGTTTTTTAATATTTATTTTAATATGAAAGAAGGATATGCTCATTCATCATCAGAAATGTTGTTAAAACAGCACTTCTTATCAACCATTGATGATGAATGGGGAGATCTTTTCTTAGTATGAAAGAGAATATTACACAAATCTTTTTGAGTTTCACCACAAATCTCTCTTAATAAAATTCTGCTCATCAGTTTGCATAATAAGAATATGTCTTCAGTGCTAAAGGTAATCAGAGATGTTTCAGAGAAGATTCTTTTTTTTTTTTAATTGTGCTTAGGCTTGAGAGTAGATAATAGGCACAGATGAAAGTACATTTGTTTTAAATAAAGAAAAATTCAGGCTGATAAAAATTGTTTTAATGGACAGCCTGTCATCTCATCATATAGTCTCTGATATTTATTTATCAGTTGAATGTGTAAATGATTCTATGTATTGAGAGAAGTTACAATTAAAAAGAAACCAACAAAAAATAATCTTTTAGGAGCCAGAGTAAGTGTGCGTTAAATGAAAGCCAGGGCTGTGCCCACTGAAATAACTGTATTTACGCAATCCTTCAGCAGTTACTGAGCACTGCCTATGAACTGGGCCCTGATAGATCCAAAGGTATAGGTGTGCTCTTACAGGGCTCCGGAATGAACATTGAACTTGTCCCAGAGATCCTCCACTTGTCACCTGAGGATCTAACCAATAAATTGTTGTATTTCTGGACTTACAAAAATCCTTTATAGGTTGGCAAAAATGTGCCATTTTATTTTTATGAAATGTTATATTCATTATCTGAAAGAAAAAATGATAAGGACCACATTTAAATCAGACACTGTAGTCTGAGTAGTCTCACTGGTTGCTAGATCCTCCTAAAATAAGGGTCTGGAAAACACGATCTCAAACCTTAGAAGCATTCGTATGCCATGAGTAAATTCTGTATCAGAATCTTTGAACATATTAGTATGTCCATTCGGCGTCCATCATTCAGCTGATCTCCCTGTGCTGTTATTTTTCAGGTCAGGTATTCAGCTGGCAGAGAAGCTTGACAAGGTTAAGTTAGTGCGTGATGCTGGTGGAGAGTCAGGTATTTTTCAGGTCAGGTATTCAGCTGGCAGAGAAGCTTGACAAGGTTAAGTTAGTGCGTGATGCTGGTGGAGAGTCAGTGAAAGCAGTCATTACAGTACTGAGCTACGTACCTTCCAGAGTCTCCAGCACTGGCCTGGGCGAAACTGAGTGTCAATTCAGTGGTCTCTACAGAGATCAGGATCACCTACTAGCTAAACAAAAATGCTTGCAACTGTAGGAAATAGACTATTTAAATGTTGTTGAACTTGCTGAGGAAACTTAGGTAGTTTTATTTATCTTTTTTTAAGATTTATTTTATTGTTTTTGACAGAGAAGGAGAGAGACAGAGAGAGAGGCAGAGAGAAAGGGGAAGGTCCAGAACAGTCTTCATAGCTGCATGTCATCAGCCCTTGACAAAACGGTTTCACTCCACACAGGTGGGTGGGGGTCGGACAGGGCAGAAACTGGGCCAGGGCCAAACAGGGGACCTCCCACATGGGAAGCCCACCTCAGCCCAACACATGGTCCTGCACAGGCTGCGACCAGGACTTGATCCTTGATCCCTGGGGCTGCAAAGTGAGCACTCAACCCACTGAACCATCCTGGCTTTCCCCAACTTAGGTGGTTTTAATTGTCTTCGGAGTCAACCCACGAGATTCTTTGTGGTGTGTAGGAACAGCATGAGATATTTCTCTTAAGTGTCCCATTGTGTTCTACTCTCATTTCCACTTCCTCTAATACCATTTGGTTGAATATAAATGTTGCCTAGAATCTCTACAGGTGCAGTATTTTGTCTTAAAACCTACTCTTGTAACAAGAAAATAATATAGGTTTAAATGAAAGATTGCAATAAAGCCTTTAGCATGGTAGGAGTCTAACTGAATAGACTATCTTTCCAATGAGGTGGGTAGTCTCTGTAATGAAAAGAAAACAAACAAACAAACAAACAAACAAAACAAAGGATATATTAATTATAAATAATGGAATAAAGAATTATTTTTAAAAGTATAAAATTAATTTTGCATTATCATGATTTACTTTTAAAACTTTTTGAATATTTATGAAGGGGTTATATATGTGTGAATAGGCCATATATGGCTTGTATTTTGAGTAAAACAATGAAAGTCCTTCTGAACTTATATGGCAGCATATGGAAATGAATGCAGTATTATAAATCAAAATGTAATATTTAGCCACATTTACTACTTAAAAAAGTAAATAGATACAGTATTTAAGCAATCCAGATATAAATATTGGTACACAAATCAATTAAGTATATTCAGGGTTTCTTAAACCTGGTAGTTTTGACATCTGGGCCACAAAATCCTTTGTTGTGAAGGACTATTACATGCATTGTAGGATATTGCTAAACATCCCTGTCCTCCAACACACTAGGTGCCAATAAAGCTTCCCCAGTGTTAACAACTAAAAGTGTCCCCAGATATTGTCAAATGTTCTCAGGGGTGAAATAATACCCTTGGTTGAAAACAACTGAGTTAATGAAATAAAACTTTTTTATTCTGCATTAGTATTCACATGCTACTATAGCAAGCATGAAAGGGAGGAAGCTCAGTGAATGGAGTGCAGTGGTTTCTCAACTGCTCGTGTTTGTAGACAATAACTACTTTCTGAAGCGTGTTTAGCAGTTATAAGAGTGGGAGCACAATAAACACTAGCTTTACATTAAACTAATAAGAATTAAATTACATTTATATTACTAAAAGGCAACTTAAGTTTTGTAGACTTTGTAAATAATATTAGTAATCTGATCACCTGCTGTAGATTATGGATGAATGCAGTAAATATAACTGTATTACTGTGTCTCAAAACACAGAGATAGTAGTTTCACTGTCTTCTGTACTGATTAGAAGATTATAGGCTACTATAGAGGGTTCTGTAAAGTCAATCAAATCTAGTACACTTTTGGTAAAAACAGAGATATTGCAGGGAAAGAAAAACCAAATTGAAAAAATTTTAAAACATGTCTGTGACATTAGGTTAGAGAGGGAGGTGGGCCAGGGCTGGTTATTTAGGTAAAAATAGATAGAAACTTAGAATATAAGAACTTCTTTCAATAATTTGGAATTTTCATGTGAAAAGATGAGTTTACCTATACTATTTTTCTCCAGAAGGCAGGCAATTTGATAGATGGTGTTTCTATGATGGGGGACAATTTATTCTATTCAGCCAGGCTGACTCCTTATCCCTCAGGTCTCAGTTTTGATGTCATTAAAAAAAAAATGTCCTCACTTGGTGCTTTATTTAAATTAGCCCCCCCCCATTATTACCTCTCATAGCACCCTATATTATATTTTATAAAACTTATGATATTCAATTACACATTTACTGGGATGATGCTTTAATATTGTTAATCCACTTGAGAATATCTGAAGAAGGTAGGTGGCCTGTCTCATTTGTTTACCCTTGCAACATCACCACTTAGTTCAGAATCTGATCCTGGGATGGGTTTACTGAAGATGTGTTCAGTTAGTAAATGAGTAACATAAGTAATTCATTTAAAACATGTTATTTAATAATAATATGCTTGGCACAAGGGTGCTTCAGCAATTATGTCTATTTTTTATCACATTCCAGAGATGGGATAAAGTTGTGTGTTAGAATTGGCTCACTTGACTCATGATAGCCAATTGTATGAGTCTCCTCCAGACTTCAAATTTAGAGAGTCAGAAAAGTAGATTGAAATCGGTTATGGTGAAAGTATTTACATCAAAGAAATAAGAAAATACTATAAGTCAGGGAATTTTTTTTTCTTTCTGGGGAGCTGTTTATACATTTATGAACATATCACTAATGTTGAGGGTATTCTTGTTCCAGTATGAAATTTGAAAATGGGACTTAAAATTTTTAAAATTAAATTTATTGAAGTGACATCGGTTAGTAAAATAGTATAGGTTTTAAATATATAATTTCATAATATATCATCTACCTATTGCATTGTGTGCTCACACCCAGAGTAAATTATCCTTCCACTGCCAGATATTTGATCACCTTTACCCTCTTCTACCACCTTCTTCCCTCCTCTGGTCAGTACGAAACTGTTTGTTATCTGTATCTATGAAAAGGGGATTTCTAATTGGTCTTTCTACTCTGTCTCGACTTTCACAAAATTGGCAGTGTTAGAATTCAGCTTTAGAAAATGGAGAATTAAGCTGTTTGGAACAACTCTCTTGCTGAATACAATCAGAAACACTGGAATAATATTTAAGTACTAGTATTTAAATATTAAACCAAAATATTTATGTTTTAAAGACAATAGAATGCTACCAAGGTAATGAGAAATTATAGGGATGAGACCATAAAGAACAAGGAAGTCAAGAGTGTTAAATAGGCATTTGGTGGTTATTTTCCTTTCAAGCACTTACCAATTCCACCTTTTAGCTTAGAAGTTCAAAGGCTGAGCAGAACACTCTTAACAGGCAGGAAATATGAAAGTTGAAGTCAAGGCCTTACCAAAAGTAAAGGTCCTTGTCAAATGCCAAGGTTTTAGTTGATAAATAAGAAGAAAGATGAACCTGAAATAGAACAACCTTAACAGACCTTGAAAACTATTTTAAAATTGTGTCAATCCTTGATGGAACTAAGATGATCTGCTTTTAAACTAGCTGCCTACCTAAAACAAAAATTAATCTCTTTTGGAGCTTCACGTTATTTGTATAGTTTTTATATGTAATATTGTGTACTCAAATAAAAAAATATTATTCTAAGCTTATAAGAAGACATTTAGCAAAAACAGAAGACAATAGAAATAGATTTTAAAGTGCATTTTTTTCTACAGCTTATGTAAAAATATCACCACATATTTAGTGACTTAAAGCAATACAAATTTAGTATCTTACAGTTATGGATATTAGTGGTCCAAAATGGGTCATCTTGAACTAAAATCAAGGTGTCAGCTGGGTTGTTACTTCTTAAGGTTCTAGGATAAAATCTATATTCTTTTCTTTTCCAAGTTATGGAGATTGCCTGCATTCTATGGCTAGTGGAGCTATCTCTTCTTCTTCATAGCCAGTAACATTAGGCAAAATCTTTCTATACAAAAGTCTCTGATTCTCCCTGTTTTGCCTCTCCCTTATGCTTATAAGGACATTGCAATTATACTGGGTCCAGAATAATCTTTCTACCTCAAGGTCATAATTTAAAGTGGAATAACCTCTTTAGTAAAAATGGTCAGCTAATTAGCAATCTTAATTTCATCTTCAACCTTAATTTTCCTTTTTAATGTAACCTAACATATTCAGAGGTTCCAAGAAGTTAGCTGTAGAAATCTTTGCAGAGCCATTTTTCTGCCTAACATACAAGGTATCTAGAAAATTAGGTTATATGACACATTTAGAAATGACTATGATAACTGTATTTAAATAATTCAAAGACAAGATAAAGAATTTAAGCAGGTAAATGAAAACTATAAAAAATAAAAACTAGAAATAACGAAAATAAAAAATACAGTAACTGAAATTAACACCTCTATGTATAGATTGAAGAGCAAATTATACCGAGTTAGAAATAAAACTGAGGAAGAGAAACATTGCTCAGGGGAAAAAAAAAGTCAGAATGAAGTATAGAAACACAAAAGGAGAAATAATAAAGGAAAGAGTATAGGTGACACTAAGGAAATAGTGAAAAGAAACAATATGTGTGTATTTGGAGTCCCAAAGAAAAAGGGGAGAGATTATAGAACAAAAGAAATACCTGAAGAGATAATAGTCAAGAATTTTAAAAATTAAAACATTGACAGCTGACTTCTCATGATAAACAATGGAAACAAAATGATAATAGAATGATATCTTGAAAGCTTTGAATGAAAATTACTTTTAAACTACGATTCTATACTCAGTAAAAATATCCTTTAGAAAATTGAGACAAATAAAAATATTTAAAAAAACAAAACAGAGAAAATATCTCCATCAGTGCTGCACTAAAAGAAACACTTAATAATTTTCTCTAAGCAAAAGAATAATCACAAAAGCTTTGAGATGCAGGAAGGAACAAAGTCAATAAGAATCATAACTATGTTGGTAAACTAAAATAAATATTCACTATACAAAAATAATAACTTATTTTTGAGATTCAGTATATTTATAATTAAAGTATATAACAAATCCAGCAACTAAATTATAAGAACAGAGAGAGTTAATATATTCTAAGGAACATACATTATCTGAGAGGTAGTAAAAATACAGGGTGAATATATTATCATTTTGAGGCTGCTGTATCCGCTGACACAGTAAAGAATTACAGATCAGCAAAACATAGAAAAGCAGAGTAAAATTTTATTAAAATACATTTCAAGAGAGAAACGGGCCAAGCCAAGAGAAGCAAAGGCCCCACTAATTTTGGGTTTGGGTTTTATTCCTGGCCCAGAGCCAGCCCTGTGAGTTTGACATATAGACTTAGGCCATTTGATTGGCATGCGGAGGTCATATGACTGTTTTTATTTCTGCGCATGCCTTTACTCAGAATGCATACAGAAAAACCCACAGGGTAGAGGGGCAGTCAAAGCCACAGTGCTATTATATTGTATTACAATTGCATCATAATAAAGCTAAAGTTAAGCCAAGGGCAAGGTTTAACACTCTGTGCAAACACCAAAAGGCAGATAATTCTGTTTGAGGTCTTATTTCCTTTTTCTCCTGGAAGGTTACAACATAATAATTTGTCTCCAAGGTCTGGGCACAGGACTGTCCCTGGGGATATGATACAGGCAGTGACCTTCTGCCTCTCCTGTCAGTCATGACTAGCTTCCTACCTAACGGATATGTCTATGTTTGCACATGCTACCATATTTTCCGGTGTATAAGACGACCGGGTGTATAAGACGACCCCCTAATTTTACAGTTAAAACATAGGTTTAGGCCTATATTCACTGTATAAGACTACCCCCCACTTCCGAGGCAACACCAGTTCTTTTTTTAATTAAATTTTTAATGAATGACATCTTTCGAACATACCGTAATATACCGTACATTGATACGATAAATGGAAGGTCTCTTCACAAATGGTAATGCCATGAACTTGACTGAGAAATAAGAAATCCAAAAGAGGACATTAACAATGATGGCATCATCTGGAAAGAAAATTACATGAAGAACTTGGGGAAAATGCTTGTTTGTGACTGACTGGGATGATAAGAGGTTTTTCTAGGCAGAGGAGCATTGTGAGCTTAAAATCCTTCAACATCCTCATCATGTTCTTCTTCTGACATCATAAGTTCATCAGTGACCGCTTGTGGTACATTTGTAAGACAATCATCATATGGATCAAATTCCGAATCAGATGGTGTGGCTTCAGCTTCGGCTTCCCCTTCATCTTGCCACAAGAAGTCATCCTCCATACCGTCCAAAGAATTTGATATACCACACTTCTTGAAAGACCTGATTACTGTTTCTTCAGTAATATCATTCCAGGCTTTTATGACAAAGTT
>PVKE010028763.1:0-20701 GCA_004027555.1 Craseonycteris thonglongyai
GATAACAAGTGCTGGAGAGGCTGTGGACAAAAAGGAACCCTCATACACTGCTGGTGGGAATGTAAACTGGTACAACCATTATGGAAGGCTGTATGGAGATTCCTCAAAAAATTACGAATGGAATTACCATATGACCCAGCCATCCCTCTACTGGGCATCTACCCAAAAAACCTGAAGACCTTAATCTTTAAAGATGTTTGTACCTGCATGTTCATCGCAGCACTGTTCACAGTAGCCAGAACATGGAAACCACCAAAATACCCTTCGATAGATGACTGGATAAAGAAGATGTGGTACATTTACACAATGGAATACTATTCAGCGATAAGAAATGATGAAATACAGTCATTTGTGACAACATGGATGGACCTAGAGAACATCTTATTAAGCGAAATAAGTCATACTGAAATAATCAGGAAACATATGACCTCACTTATAGGTGGAATATAAAACTGAAAGTAACAAAGACACAGAGACCTATGGACACACTCAATAGCTGGGTGATTGCCTGAGGGAAGGGGAGGATGGGGGAAAGAGAGAGGGAGGGGAGGTGGGAGAGGGCACCAGCATTATGGACACTCAATGGTTTGGTGGTTACCTGGCGAGGGGGGAGAATGAGGGAGGGAGAGTTGTGGGGGGGAGGTGGGAGTGGGCACCAGATATATGGAAAAAATAAAAAATAAAAATAATAATAATAAAAATTTGAAAACAACATATTCAAAAGCTATAGGGTGGAAGTATACTTCTGGAAAGCCAGCATGAGGAGTGGTGGGAACAATTTTTCAGGGAAAAAACAATAACTGGTGAAAACCATTTAAATAATAACCATTTAATCTCTGAAATTTTTACTGAGGGAATACAGCAAATGGAGAAACACTTATTCAAGAAAATCATCCCAGTAAGAACAGTGAGAGTTGGTAGCACTTGAACTGTGAACCATTCTTTCCCTCCATACCTCCCCTCTCCCTCCCTCTTGGTGGCAGCTCATTCCAGGCAGGTGTGGCCAGGTAGGCAGGGCTCCCTCTCCTCCAGCAACCAGTCCAGGCATATGGCATCTCATCAGGAGGGGCAGCAATCAGCATTTCTCATCTCCTCCAACTCAGAGTTTCAGAAGCCCAATTCTTGGTGAGTATGGCTTCTACCCAGCCCCCACTCAAAAGGTGAAAGTGCTACCATAGGTTGAGGCAGGCTGAGTCTGCTGGGACCTCATCCACTTAGCCCCAGCTCCCTCTTAGGACCCAGCCGCACCTGAGGCAGTGTCTCAGAGATTTTGGCCAGGGGAAGAGGCTCTCTGTAAGAACAGAGAGCTCCAAAACACTTCCAAAGTACACTGACTTCACTTGCAATGATGACAGCAATATGGTAAACCATAGGTCAATCAGTTTACCAGAGAGAACCTGAGAAGAGCCCTTCTGACTAAGAACCTCAGAGTCTGGCCTCAAAAACTATCCCTATAAAGGGTCCCAAGTTGAATTGGATTGGATAGTAGAGTCATTTATCACTGTTGAAAACAAGAGAACAACTGGTCTGTAATTAGTGGAGCTGAACAGCTGGGTGTGATACCAAAGAAGACAGACAGCGTAACAGAGAGACCAGGGAAATGCAGCACTGAGAGACCTGCCCAGACTGCTTCATCCCAGGGCGACCATACGTGCGTGCCCAAGGCAGTGCTCTCTGAGGGAATGACCTCACTGGCTATGCACTATGGGGGAAACAGACGTCATTTAAATAGTCTAGCCAAGTCACAAGACAAATAAAGCGGCAAAGAAAAACAAGGTCTGCAAAGGGAGAAAAGAAATAGGTATCCAGAGTTTGTCCAATAAATTATATAATTATCCAGCTTTTAACCAAAAACTTATGAGGCATGCAAAGAAACAAGAAAAGTGTCAGCCATCACAGGAAAAAAAAAGTGCAAGTAGTATAAATTGACAGTGAGAGATCCCAGATATCATACTTAACAGACTAAGACTTCAAAGCAGCCATTATAAATATTAATGTATGCAAAGAACTAAAGGAAACCACACTTAAAGGAAGCTATGATGACAGTTTCTCACCAAATAACACCAATAAAGAACCACTTTATAAAGGACCAGGTGAAATTCTGGAACAAAAACATACAATAACCGAAATGAAAAATTCACTGGAGTAACTCAACGGTATGGTTGAACTGGGAAAAGACAGAGGTTATAAAATCTAAAGAACAGAGAGAAAAATGAATGGAAAAGAAAAAGTGAGAGAACCTCAGAGAAGAGTAGGATACCATTGTACACACCAACGTACTTATATTCATCATGGAAATACCAGAAAGAGAGGAGTAAAAGGATCAGAAAAAAGTATTAGAATAAATAATGGCCCCAAACTTCCCAAATCTGATGAACAGCATTAATCTCTACATCTATGAAGCTTAATGAATTCTATGTAAAATAAATGCAGAGATACACATCCAGATATAGAAAAAATGCTGAAAGATGGGGAAGCTGGGATGGCTCAGTGGGTTAAGAGCTTGCCCAGGAGCCTGAGGATCGAATCCCGGCCCCGACCCAGGTGGACCCATATGCTGAACTGGGGTGTGCCCCCCAGTTCAGTTCTTGCCGGGGCCTATGTGGGAGGCCCCCAGCCCAGTTCCTGCCCTGTGCAGCCCCGCACAGCCCACCTGTGGAATGAAACTATACAGAAAACTAATGCTGTCAACTATGGAGACTGCTCTGGGCCCTCCCCCTCCTCTGTCTCTCTCTGTCAAAAAAGAATTTTTTAAAATGCTGAAAGATAAAAAGAAAAATGGAAAGTAGCAAGAGGAAAATGACTCATTGCATATAAGATTAATCGCTGATTTCTCATCAGAAATGACAGGAGGGCCTCTGCCGTCCCCATCAGACTGGCCCTTCAGCGGCTCTGCACTCGGTGGCTCCATCTGCCAGGGCACATCAACCAGCAGGCCTGTTTCTGATCAACTGCATCCCTCAGATGCCCATGCCCGCTTCCATAGCCCTTACCAGACCCTAGCAGGATATTGATGACACCCTTGGGAATGCCAGCCTTCAAGGTCAGCTCTGCAAACTTCAAGGCTGTGAGTGGGGTCACCTAAGGAGGTAGGAAAGAAGACTGGGTCAGGAGGAATTGGGAGGTAGGGCTCTTCCATCCTCTCCAACAGCTTAGGTGGCAAGCAGGGAGGGGCAGCTGTGGCAGTAAGACCCCTGGGGGAAGCCTTGTTCATACCTCACCGTAGCAGATGCCACCAACCCAGCCAGCTTCCCACACAGCGCCAGCTGGGAGGTGGGAACAAGGGTCTGTGACCTCAGGCACCTTTCTAGCACCTTCTCCTGGCAGGGCTCCAGCCCCTCAGCCAGGCCTGGGCTCCTTCTTGCGTGTTCATTCCTTCTTCACTGTTTATACTGAGCCCTCGGGGAGTGCAGAGTCTGAGGACTGCTCAACAGGCCTGGTTCTCAGAAGTGCTGGGCACACCCACCCCCTGCCCCCTCAGAAAAACTGGCTTCCTCCTCTGGCCACGGTGCTGCCTTAGTTGTTCACCTGCTGGGCTCTGGCAGCACCTCAGCCCAGGGAGGGCCTACAGCACCAAGGCCCAGCTGGGAGGCGATGGTCGCCCCACTGCCCTCGACCAGCTAGCAGCTGGCCGTCTTCTGGAGGAACAGGGAAGACATTTCTGGCCCAGGTCACTGTTCTTGCCGAGGTCAGGCTGGGCCCCCCATATAAGTGTCAGCTATCATTATTGTTTTTTTTATTACCGTATTTTCCGGCATATAAGACAACCGGGCGTATAAGACGACCCCCTAATTTTACAGTTAAAACATAGGTTTAGGCCTATATTCGCTGTATAAGACTACAGCCTCAGAAGTGGGGGGGGTAGTCTTATACAGCAAATATAGGCCTAAACCTATGTTTTAACTGTAAAATTAGGGGGTCGTCTTATACGCCCGGTCATCTTATACGCCGGAAAATACGGTATGTTGATACCCTTTGGGCCAAACTGCTCCAAAGAAACTGGGGGAGTGGGAGACTTCTTGGGCACACTGTCCAGAGCCCTCACTGTCAGTTCCTAACTCCCGTAGAGGCAGGCAGGGAAGGGGCTGCTACTGACAATGCACAGGTGAAGAAGCTGAGGGGCTGGGGTGTCCTCACCTCTAGGGGTCCCTGCTCAGGCCCTCCTAGCCTGATGAGTGACCCCCAACATCCCACCTCTATGCCCTTTCTCTGAGAGCTGGGGTGGTAGATGCACAAATCCCACTGCTCACCCCACTTTCCTCAGGTCTTTGGTTTCTGAAGCCAAATAGGAGACCATAGCACCAGCTTTACTAATAGACCCCTGCAGGCTGCCCCAGAGCACAGGGCCAGGGCCAGGGCGAGGGGCACCAAGCAGGGTTTCTGCTCCCTGAATCCAGAGTGTGGGCATCTGTGGAGAAATGCCTGACTCTTCTCACGGGGCAGACACTAGCATGATTATCCTGACTTAAAACCCTGTGGCTGGAAGAACACAAAGTCTGCTTATGGCTGGCACTAGCCCTACTGCATGCCACCTCTGCCCACTGAGAGCAGGGCCCACAGTAGGCTGGCCCTCATCAGCAGTGCCCTTTCTCGAGGAGAAACCAGGATCAGTACGGGTGAAGGAGCCAAGGGACCATCTGACTCCTTCCGTACAGGGCACATTCCCAGAGCCTCCACTGCCCGCACGCCCTGCCCACACCCACCTGGGCAGGCTTGATCACCACTGTGTTCCCAGCAGCCAGGCAGGCAGCTGTCTTCCAGGAGAGCATCATCAGCGGGTAGTTCCAGGGGATGACAATGCCACAGACCCTGCCATACAAAAGCAGCAGACCTTCATCTCTTCACTCCACCTGGCTTCCCACAGTGCACCTGCAGGCCTCCGCCTCCCTCCCAGGCCTGCTATCCCCTCCGGAGCCAGGCCTCCTGATAGGACACCAAAGCTCCTGCCTGCCCTCCCGGGACCTGACAGGGCAGTGTCTCCAGTCTGGCAGGGCATGATGGCATGGAACACTGGACAGTTTCTGATGGGAGCTGAGACCAGTCTAGGGACACAGTTTGATAGGAGGTGGCTCCAGACAATGAGGGAGTTGACAGCAGGCATGCATCGATAAGGACCGTGGCAGCTGTAAGAGCCTGGGAGGGGGCCTGGGGTCACATGGCAGGCTGGGGGGATGTGGGACAGGGTCCAGGGACAAGTGGACCAGGAGGTTGCGGGACAGGGTCCTTCTGGGTGTGAGGTCATGGCTCCGTTCTGTGGACAGGAGCATGGGGTCAGTCTGGGAGGCCTGATAAGGTTTGCCTGCTTTGTGTTAAGAGGCATCACCCAAATCTGCACTACCTCTCAGTCAAGGAGAAAGCAGCTGTGTGGGCAGTGTCTTCATGGAGAGGAGGCTGACCCACAGCCCCGGGGGACCTGATGACAATACCTGTGGTCCCAGCAGGCATGTGGCCCTGCCTGCCTCCATCCCTTGTAAAATGGGGCTATAACAAGACTTTTCCACGTGAGTGTCAGACAATTAGAGGAGCGAGTGCATATAAGAACCCTATGCTGACTACACGACTGCTGGTTTCATCACCATCACCTTCATGGCCACCATCACCATCAGAGAATGTTCCCCAAAAGATGACTGCTTAGCTGGATGCAGGCAGTAGGATAACATGGGCAGAGGCCCAGGTTTGTATCATTATTGTATCTGCAGTCCCTGAAATGTGTGGCACATAGCAGTTGGTAAACAAAGTTATTTGATAAATACAAAAAGAAGACATCAGTGTCCCACACAGTGTGCTGCATGAGAAGTGCCCGGTATGTGGCTGCACTGCACCCTGTGCTGCGACTTACCCGACTGGCTCCTTCTTGGTCAAGGTCAGGTTTCGGTTGGGTCTGGCTTGGTTGATGGGGATGGTAGAACCCTGGAAGAAGCACGAGGGTGAGGGATGTCAGTGGGAGGAGGCTCCAGTTCCTGACTCTTTTCCTCTAAGGCCCAGGAAGAGCAGGGTCTTATCTGTATGCTGACAGCCCCACTACCCACATGGGTAGAAGATGCAAACCTCCTTGCTTACGTGTGATGGGGACATCTGAATTCAGATATGGGTGGAGCCTGCAGCCCACCTCCCTCATTGCCAGGACTCCTCAGTCCTGGGTGGGGAGGACTGGAGGCTGGGAGCTCAGACCTAAAAGATACCATGAGCCCTGCAGCTGTGGGTCTCCCCGGGGAAGTGCTGATCCATCACTGCCAGTAGCAGGCAAACCTCCAATAATGGTCACAAAGGTGCTGCCCAGATACTTGAGACCTGGGGTGTGGCTAGCTACCCCTTCTGTGATGAGGCGGTACTGACCTTAGGCACTGTTGACCTTAGGGTGGGGAGATAACGTAGGTGGGCCTAGCATAACCATAGGAGTCGCCATAAAAGCAGATAGGTTTCTCCAATTTGTGGCAGAAGAGAGTCAGAGGGATGGGAGAATGGAGGGCTGGGACAAGGACCAAAGAGACACCTGCAGGAGCTGAGACCAGCCCTGGCCAGCAGTCAGCAAGCACCCAAGCCCTCAGTCCTGCCACTACAGTGGCTGGACTTGCCAACACCTGAATGAGCCTGGGAGCAGGTCCCCAGAGCTCCAGAGCTTCTGGATAAGGCCCAGCCTGGCCACACCTTCACATTGAGCTTGTAAGGTCCTAGCGTAGAGCCCAGTGGAGCCCACTGGACTTCCTGCGTGCAGACCTGGGAGCTATTACATGGTGTTGTCTTAGGCTGAGTTGTGGTAGCGCACCTCCCTCATTGCCTGCCCTCCTCAGCCCTGTGGAGGAGAGAGCAGGTGCCGAGCCCATGACAGACCCTGAAGGCCGCAGCCATGCCACATGGCCTTCAGGGTTGCCTGCCGGGCCTGCCCTGCCTGTGTGAGCTCTCACCTGGATCTTGTCGCACCAGCCAGCAAAGTAGCGGAAGGTCTGGATGGACATGCCCACGTGGGTCTTCAGGGCCAGTGTGTAGGTGGCGCCCGCATCCAGAGCCTCGATGGTGGCCAGCTGCTCCTGATGCTGCTCCATGAGGTCTGCCAACCTGGCAATGCATGGGGGAGGGAGGGAGACAGGCTCAGGACACGCACAAGCCATGCTGCTTTTCCAAAGCCCTGCTTCAAGGACTGAGGGGCCCTGCCTGCACGCTCAGATGGACTGGTCTGTTTCCTTATCTGTGAGCTGGAACTGTGATGTTCACTTCTCTGGGTGTGTGACGATGATGCCAGCTGTCCCTCTCTGCACCCTCTCTCCCTTTCTTCCTTCCTGAAATATTGATGGATTGACTGCTTTATAATACTTCACACATTGTTCTGCAGAGGCGGCACCTGCCTCTGTGACAAGGAGGTCACCATCCCAGGCTACCTTCTCTGCCTCTGCACAGCTTCCACCGGAGAACAAAGCTGGCCTGGCTTCAAGCACCAGCCCATCCAGTGGAGGGCATTCCTGAGGCTGGGTATCCAGGGATGGAGAGGCAGGCATGATGGAAGAAATGCAAGGGAAGGCAGGTCCTTCTGGAGACCAAGCACTCTGAGGTCCAGCTGTCCTCCCATAATTCTGGTGGGCGTGATGCTATGGGCAGCCTGGGACTTAGAATGGTGCCCCCTCCATAGTGTGAGGGTCTCATGCCTCCATAGGGCAGGCTGAACAGAGAAGATAGAGACCACCAAGCTAGACCAGCCCTCAATCTTGCACATAGGGAAGCTCCAGTGCAGACAAGCTTGCTGACCTGTTCCTACACTGCTTCATTCTGCATACAGACACTGGCAACACCCGAACACCCCACATCCATTCCAGTCCTCCTGAGAACACCTTCAGTTCCCCTAATGGCTGCTTACCACCCTCAGGATGCGGCCCCCACCCTGGGCCTGATGGAGCAGCCTCGAGGTCCTGCCCATTTCCCCCTGGGTCCTGGTGTCTACTGCTTTCCTCCTCCCTCCTCCCTGTATCAGCTTCCTTAAGGTGTCCAGCTGAGTCAGGCCTCTGGTCTGGGACCTTTTGGGAGCTGCGCTGCATGCCATAGGCCTGGACTACTCTTCTTGCACTCCACCTTCCTCTCCCAACCTTCCGCACCTCTTTCAGACCCTTTGGGAAGCCAACCCTAATCCCTCCTGCCCACCCAAAGCAATCCCTGCAGTGCTCTAATAAGCATCCTCGCCTTCTTTCCAACATGACTGTCACTGATATTCGGTACTATTTCCTCTCCCAGGAGGGCAGGGACCGCATCTGGCCTCCTGTGGACCGCCAGGCACATGGGCAGCATGCTGTGAAAGGTTGGGGAGCACAGCAAATCAGCCCAGACCAGGCTAGTGCCTTGGGATCTGTGCCTGGGTCACTCACTGGGTAGGAAAAGCAAAGGTGCACATTTTTTGAGAAACACCATAAACCAAATATTGAAAATATCATGTTGTAGCATTTCAAGGACCAGGATTCCATTGGCAACAAGGACAGATGAGCCAGAGATACGAATCTATATCACATATTAGCCCAAGATAGCATCTGCATACTGACCCGTACACTGCTCATGTCTTCACCGCAGGCTGAGAGCCTTTAGCTTGAAAGCCCACTAGTACCAATTTTTACATTTTCAATTATTATTATTATTATTGTTTTAAAGATTTATTTTATTGTTTGAGAAAGGTGAGAGAGAAGGGGGGAGGGCCCAGAGCAGTCTCCAGAGCTGTACACCATTAGTTGTGACATAGTTTCATTCCACACAGGAGGGTGTGAAGCCATATGGGGTGAAAGCCGAACTGAGGGTTAGTTACGCACATTGGTTTGCACAGGCTGGGGCTGGGATTCGATCCCCAGACCTCCCAGTTGCAAGGCCACATGCTCAACCTGTTAAGCTATCTGAGCATCCCCTCCAAATCTTTTTAAAAGTAGCCTGAACCAGCACATTGTAGCCAGCTAGAGCATGCGTGCTCTGCACCCCCACAGAACCTCGCTGACAGCTGCTACCATGCTGAGACGAGCTGTGCAGTTCTAGCCCTGCTTCTGGAGCCCTTGGACCCAGACTCCCACCGAGTTACTGAGTGATGTCGCCTGGACATGGCAGCCCCCTCTCTTATCTCCCCTGTCCCTTGGAATTCCCCTGTCCCCTCCCATTATGAGTGATTCCCCCTGCCGTAGCCTCTAGATGGTTTCCTGCTTCAGGGACTTCCCCACTGGCAGTCCTATAAAGCCTGTGCGAGTTGCTGCCTGTCATGCTCATTACTTTTTCCTTGATCAGCCCCATAATCCCTCCAACCCCTGACATTCCATGTGTGATGTGGCTGAGTCGTAACTCTGATGACCAGCATGCACTTACTAAAGGAACTATGACCTCAGCACATTGGTTGTGAAGCTCCTTGAAGGCACCTGGTGGGCTTGTCCTGATGGCAACTTGTTGAAGCTACATCTTTGCCTCCTAGAGCTCCATCCCCTGACCAAGAGTAACGTGGGCCACAACCAGACTCTTGGCGGTCGACCTGAACATAGGGTGGCTGCTTACCACAGACACCCGCACTCGGTCTTCATGGTCCCACTCTGGCAGCTGGGTACGGCTGGCTGCCCAGGTTCAAAGGCAGGCTCTATCTTGTTCCCCAGGGGTCCTGGGGGCGTGGGCAGCTAGCTAGTGACTTTCTCTAGCTCTCCCTTCTGGATATGTTTTCCCATCTTCTCTCACAATTGCATCATGTCTTATTCCTGCAATACATTCCCTTTCCATAATACCCATGGTGGTCCTACCTCCCTCATTGAACCTGGGGTTCTCTGCAGCCATTTCTCTGGGAAATCCTGTCCTGCCCCCTCTTAAGGCAGCAAGGGCAGTCTTCCTTGAGGGGATTGGGAGGCTGTGTGGGCAGTGAGAGGGTCACTAGGAGCTCTCAGGCCTTGTGACAGAGCTGTGCGGGACACAGCCTCGTCATCTTCGTGGTTAGTGGGATTATCCCACATGCCACTAGGTGGTGGGAGAGCATCTTGAGGGAAGGACACTTCCTTCTGGGCCAGTGCCATCTACCACAGGGGTCCGTTTCAGGGGCAGGGGCTCACCGTCGACAGCCTGGGCATGCACACTGCACAGCTCTGACTGGTCTCCAGAGGCTCTGGCAACTAGCCAGTGGTCATTTCCTAAAATCGATGGGTTCTCCAAGGAGTCCTCCATACCACTCACCTGCCCCAAACCCTACCATCTCTATGACATTACACACCACGCAGGCCCTTCTCTTTGCTCCTCTACTGCAGGGTCTGCCATGGTGTATGTGGACGCTGGAATAGAAACTAAAGGCGTTCTGACTGCACGGCATAGACGGGGCTCTCTTGTTAGACAAGTATGCTCGGACTCCATCAGCAGCAGGCTCCATGCCCGAGAGCTTCCTCAGGACCCAAAGCATTAAGGCCAGGCCCTGAAACTGGCTCACCAGGAACTCAGATGCTGCTCAATTCAGCTGCCCAGCACCCTCCCTTCTGCTGGAAATATCACCTCACTTCCTTGGGGGTGACTGCTCTGCCCCCAGAGACCACCTGATTCTAGGGGAGCAGCTTCTCTTCCCAACCTCATTCTCACCCTGTGGCTACAAGCTGGCCAAGTCCTCCCCTAAGTAGGTTGACCAGACGTTCCATAAATGGGACAGAAAACAACGGTACTGTCCCATTTCAAATGACCTATGGTCAGCCTAGTCTCACTGGGCTAAATTCAAGGTGTCAGTAGGCTGACCATAGGTACCGTTGGAAAGGGGACAGTACCATTGTTTTCTGTCACATTTCAAATGGTACGTCTGGTCAGCCTACCCTCATAAGACTTCTGTTTGGAGCTAAGGAGAGAGGGCCCATCTGCCCTTACTTAACAACAACAAAGAAGAAGAAAATGTGAGGACAGTCCCCATCCTGCCCTGGCTGGCTTCTGTGCACAGGAGTCCCATGCTTCCTCTGGCTGAGGCTGGTCCTGGTGAGCACTGTGCCTGTCTGGCTTTGTCAGGGTAAGTTGTTAGCATTGTCAGTTTGTGGCTCTCATCTGAAGCACTCTTTCATTTTTATACCTCCTCATCTTTGCTCACACTGTCCCCTCCACCAAAGATACCTTTCCCCTATGGCCACTTGTGTCTGGTGAAATCTCTCCTGTCTCTCAAGTCACTTGCTCTGAGTAGCTTCTCCGACCTTCAGGCCTCCATGACCTCAACTCCTCATGATAGGATCTGAGCACCCAGCCTCCCCTCCAAGCTGATGGTGGCGGTGGCCGACCAGTGGGTGTGGGGCTTTCACCTGTATAGGAGCCGGCCCCGGTCCCGAGCGCTGATCTTCCCCCACAATCCGTTCTCAAAGGCATCCTTAGCAGCAGCCACTGCCTTGTCAACATCGCTGGCCTGGGCCAGGGACACCTGGCAGATGACCTGTGGTGAAGCAGAGTGGTGAAGCCCTCCCTGGGCTCCGTGGGCACTGCCTGCCTGCTCCTCTGGCCACCTGAGTGGGCTCAGAGAGGAAGGCTGCCAATAGAAAGGCACTGGGAGGGCGCAACAAGAGGAAGGTGGGCCTGGGAAAGATCTGTCTGTGTTTCTATGTAGCAGGGACCTTCTCTTCACTTTCCCACTGAGCCCACACATAGAGCAAGAGACTCAGGTTGTACCTACAAGGTGGAGGGTCAGCTTAGCCTTTTCAAACCAAGAGCAGAGAGCCATTAATATGGTGAGTCCCAGACAGAGGTTTATTTCTGAAGTGGAATAGGCTAGACGTTGGAGGTAACTACCCTGTTTCCCCGAAAATAAGACAGTGTCTTATACCTGTTTCCCTGAAAATAAGACAGTGTCTTACCCTGTTTCCCCGAAAATAAGGCAGTGTCTTATATTAATTTTTGCTCCCAAAGATGCACTAGGTCTTATTTTCGGGGGGATGCCTTATACGTATGTCAGCGAGAAGCAAAACTGTAAGTAGGCCTTACTTTCGGGGGATGTCTTACTTTTGGGGAAACATGGTAGACCCATCCCCTTTCCACAGTGCATGACCTGAGGGTGCCCACAAATTCTACGGCACAGGCTTGGGTGCAGGTAGGAAAGGTGGATAGAAGGGGGGAGGCCAGCTCTTCCTTGCTGGTCACTACAGATCCCTCCTGCTGGGCAGTCCTGTCCACATAGCTTCACTCCCAAGACTCCCAAAACTGGCCTTGAGGTGGTAACAGCTGCTGATGTTCCTGCGTGAGGGCACTGCAGCCCTTGTCTGTGTCCCCACCCCTTGTCCACCCCTTTATGAAACGCTTTGTTTGAACTCCCCTTGAATGACCCATTTTGAGTGCGCTGTTTTCTGGAGCAATGCTGCAGGATTGGACAGAATAGAAAACAATCGGTATATACCTATAAGAATAAGTGTTCCAGGTACGTGCACGTGTGAGAATGCACGTGTGTATGCGTCATGATGTAACAGGGTCATAGTCAAGAAAGTCTGACAAACATAATATTCAAGGAAGAATTACTGATATTGGGGTATACTTGTACAAATATTTGAGAAGGTGGGGCCATTACTGAGATTGTTACTGAAGTGTGGAGGGAGAGGGAACGGTCTTCCTTTCTTCTTTGGGTTTTTCAAAACTCTACTTCAAGTCTGAAACAGGCTTAAGACCTTTTGTAGTTCTCCTGCCTCCCCACCAAGCCTTCCCCACCATACTTCCCTCTACACCACTCCTGTAGGGAGGACTGGAGACTGACTGCAACCCCTTTGTGTCCATGACCCTCCAAAGGCCGGGGCGGGGAAGAGGTGTAGGAGTAGATGGCAGAGAGAGGAGGGGTGCTGGGCCTGTACTCACACTCCCATCTGTTGGGTTGATGGTCTCATAGGTCTTGTTGTCCTCAGCATCCACAAATGTGCCCCCAATAAAGAGCTGGTGGGGCATTTGGAGGGTCAGCTTGTTCACTGCCTTTTCTACCTGGGAAGGAAGGGTTTACAGGCTTTACTTAAACTGTAGTGTGGATTCTTCACAAATTGACACCAGTGACTGGCACAAACCCACAGGAAGACAAAAGAACTCACAGATGGATAGACACTCACAGAGGAATAGATAGCCATTTGCACATACATACACACAGACAGACAGACACATATGTGCACACACACATACACACACACACAGGAGCTATCAGGTGGGCAGTGTGAGAAGCTGAGTGGTAAGAAGAAATGAAGAGCCCGTGAGGCCAGACTGCCTGGGTTGGAGTCCCAGCTCTGCCACTTACCCATTATGTGACCTCAGGCTGGGTGCTTGGCCTCTACATATAGGAAGTGGACAGGCCCTTGCAAGCCACCAGACATGACACCAGCCCCACCACTAACTTCCACACAGGTCTGCAACTCCACGCTGAATGCAGAACACTCTGGGATGCCACCCCCTTCCTGAAACCGGTTCAGCAGTCATTTGTTCACAAACCCAAGGCCAACCTGAGGTCTAGCTTGAGCACCTGTGCTTTCTTCATCAGCTTTTGTTTCAAACTACCAGCCCAACAGACAACCCCAAAAATAATTCCCATGGGAGCTGGTAGCCTGCCAATATAGTCTAGGGATATCGTTGAAGAGTTTCTTTAAAAAATAGATTTATAATTACTTCATCATCCTTCTATAATATAAGTTGAATGTACAGGAACATTTGTTTTTCTTATTACTTTTCCAATTACGTTCTCTCTTGCTTTCTTTTCTTTTCTTGCTTTCTTTTTTTTTTTTCCTGGCATTTCAACAAAAATAATTTAATTCAGAGAATTGGTTACACAGGTGATGAAAGAGTTAAGAAGCCATTAGTCAGTTCAGAGATCAGCAATAGCAGGAAGCTACTGCCATCACTAAATTATAGGGACAAATGGAGGAGGTGGTGGTACCAGAACTAGGAGCTAGGGACACCCAGGAGACCCAGAGTCCTGGCAGGAGCTGAAAGCATTGCTGGAAAAATCCACCAAAAGAGAAAGAAGGTGAGAAGTGCTCTGTAAAAGCCTCTTCTTAATATCCTGACCTCTTGTCTTATGACTCAGAACTTGTCCCATATACTGAGCCTTAGATAGCAATTTTCTCTGTTGAGTTTGCCCTACTGCCCTGGCATTCTCAGGCTATTGGGGTGGGGGTGGGGGGTGGGGGGGCCTGAAGGGTTGGCATTTGGGGATCCTGCTTTCTTGTACATCCAGGTTTCCCCCATGTGTCATTTTAGATCCATAGATGTAGATGCGTGAGGGGTCTCCGGGCCATGCCCATGTGGAGGGGCCTGGAACTCACATAGTCAATGATGCATTCACTCTCTTTGTTGTCCCCTCGCAGCTTTCTCACTAACAGTTGGATGAAGTCTTTAAAGGTGGTTGCCATGTAAACGTCTTCATTTTCTAATTCCAGGCCATCACACAGCTCCTTCATTTCTTCCACCAGTCTGGAGGAACAGAGATAGAAAAAGTAGGATCATGGGAAGAGACTTGGCAGACCTGCATTGTTCTAGCAGCAGAGGTGGTGCTGCCAAACATCAATCCGGAAGAGACCTCCAAAGCATGAGTGATAGTCAAGAATTGGGGTTAAGATCCCAGTTCATGGACTCAGAAGGCCCTGGTTTCAAGTTCTGGCTCCAGCATTCACTAATTTGTGACCTTGGGCAAGTGACTAACTTTTCTGAGTCTTAGTTTCTTCACCTGTACAATGAAAATAATAATAGCTCTGCTACGATTTTATGATAAGTAAATGAGATAATCCAACTACTACTACTAATTAATAGAAAATTAATAATAATCTTCAAAAGACACTGTTAATGAAAAGACAGGGGAAGCTGGGATGGCTCAGTGGGTTAAGTGCTCACTTCGCAGCCCCGGGGACCAAGGATCGAATCCAGGCCCGTGTGGACCCATATGCTGAACTGGGGAGTGTCCCCAGTTCAATTCTCACCAGGGTCTCGCCCTGGCCCAGTTCCTGCCCTGTGCAGCCCCGTACCCATTTGTAGAAGGAAACTATGTGGAAGAACCAATGATGTGCAACTATGGAGACTGTTCTGGGTTCTCCCCCTTCTCTCTGTCTCTGTATTTCTCTCTGTCTGTCAAAAACAATAAAAATAAAACTAAAAAGAAAAGAAAAGAAAAGAAAAGCCACATATTGGAAGAAAATATTTCCAAAGAATATATCTGATAAAAAAACTTTCATTTAGAATCTATAAAGAACTCTGAAAACTCAACACTAAGAAAACAACAGTCTAAGTAAAAATGATCAAAAGATTGAACAGAGGCTTCACCAAAGAAGAAATATGGATAGCAAATAAGTGTAAGAAATGATGCTCAATTTGCAACAATATGGAGGGACTAAAAGCTGATGAAGCTAAGAAATATGTCAGACTATTTCAAGCACCATATGATCCCACTTATATGTGGAATCTAAAGAACAGAATAAACAAACAAAATAGAAATAGACTCATAGATACAAAAAGCAAACTGATAGTTGCTAGGTGGGAGTGGGGTTGGAGGGATGAATGAGAAAGATGAAGGGATTAGCAAGTATAACTTTCTAGTCACAAGACAGTTATGGGGATATGAAATATAGTATGAGGAATACAAGTGGTCAATAATATAAAAACTATGTACGATGTCAGATGGAAACTAGATTCATTGTGTGTGGGGGGATCACTTCCTAAATTATATAAATGCCTACTCACTGTGCCATACACCTAAAACTACTATAATATTGAATGTCAACTATAATTAAAATATATATAGTCAGGGGCTATCAAGTACAGCATAGGGAATATAGTCAATGGTACTGTAATAGCTATGTACAATGTCAAATGGATAGTAGACTTGTTGGAGTTATCAGTTTGTGAGGTGTGTAAATATCTAGTCATTATGTTTTTTTGTACACCTGACACTAATTAAAAAGAAGATGCTTAACATTGTTAGTCATTAGAGAAATGCAAACTAAAACCACAAGATGTGACTACAGATACATTAGAATGTCTAAAATTAAAAAGCTTGATCATACTAATTACCATACCAAAGATGGAGAGCAACTGAACTCTCATACAGTGCTGGTGGGATTGTAAAATGGTACTTTGGAACACCGTTTATAGAACAGTTTGGCAGTTTCTTAAAAATTAAACATATACTTCCCATTTCACTCTTAGATATTTACTCAGGAGAAATAAAAGTCTATGTTTAGACAGAAGATGACAGAGTAGAAAGCTCCAAAATTTACTCCTCCACTGAAATAACTATTGAACTAGTAGAACTGCCTGGATCAAATGTTTTGAAACTCTAGAATCTAGTAAAACATTTGTAGTACCCAGGGGAGAACATGATGAGGAGGCTGGTAAATGTCAGTATATTTCAGTAAATTTCAGCTTTTCAGTGAGGTATTGGTTGCCATCTCTTACCCCTCTCTCTGTGGCAAGAAGCAGCAGAAGTAGCAGGTCACATTCCTGGTTGCAGCTTGTTGTAGCCCGGGTGAGCAATAAAGACTTTGCCTTTGTAACTCAGGATTATGTGTTTTGAGTGCTGATGCTGCTTTTGATCACTGAGGAGCCAGTACAAAGTTTGGCAGCTATTGTTTCAACTTCCACAGGCTGAAGCAACTTCCAAGAGATTTAAAGAGGCAGCATTCCCCCCACACTTTTTTTTGAAACCAGATATTTAAGAAAATTCTTGTTAGGCCACTGGCTGGCCACAGATATAACAGAAGAGAAATTTTAATGACTACCCACAAGAAGAAATACACACTTTGTAAAAAAAAGTTTGGAAAAGTCAAAGGTGGATGACTCCAGCCCTCAAGAAGCAAGATTTTACAACCCCTGAGGAGTGAGAGAATTAGATTTGAGAAGTACCACAAATATAATATTCAAAATGTCCAGCTTTGGAAAGCCAGGACGGCTCAGCGGGTTGAGCGCTCGCTTTGAAGCCCCGAGGACCGAGGATCGAATCCCGGCTCCGGCCTAGGCGGACCCACATGCTGAACTGGGGAGTTCCCACAGTTCGGTTCTCTAGCTGTCTCTGTCTCTATCTCTCTCTCTTTCTGTCAAAAGTAAAATAAAAATAAATATGCACTGAAGATAAAATAATTACTCTCTATAAATATTAAAATAAAAAGATACAAAATGTCCAGCTTTGAATAAAAAATTGCAACAATACGAAAAACAGGTACCTATAACCCATTCATAGGAAAAAGAAATTTGAAAAAGAATCATCCCTGAGGAAGAATAGATATTAAAATTGTTAAAGATGTTAAATCAGCTATCTTAAATATGCTCAATAATTTAAATAAAAGCATTGACAAATAACTAAAGAAAATTGGAAAAATGATATATGAAAAAAACAAGAATGTCAATGAGAGAAATTATAATAAGAAGACAAAAAATTCTCAAGCTGACAAGTACAATAACTGAAATATAAAACTCACTAGAGGAGTTCAACAGCAGACTTAAGCTGACAGAAGAATCAGTGAATTTGAAATTATCCAATATGAGAAACCAAAAGAGAAAAGAACGAATAAAAATGAATATAGCCTGAGGGACCATAAAATATATAGCCTGGGATACCATAAAAAGTATAAACATACTCATTGTTGAAGTTCCAGAAATATAGAGTAGCAGAAAAAATATTTTAAGAAATAATGGTTAAAAAATTCCCAAATCTGAGAAAACATATGAATATATATATATATATATATATATATATATATATCTCCAAGAAGATCAATGAACTCCAAGTAGAATAAACTCAAAGAGAATCATACTGAGACACATTACAGTCAACTCACTGAAGTGCAAAGACAAAGAAGGAATAAAAAATACATCAAGAAAGAAGTGACTCATCACATATAAATGATCCTCAATAAGATTAAAAGCTGATTTCTCTTCAAATACCATAAAGACCAGAATAGAATAGGATAAAAAGACCTGAAAGAAAAAGTAATCAACTAAGATTTGATGAAGGAGACAAAAGACATTTCTGATAAACAAAAGCAGAGGGAGCTCATTACCAGTAGATCTGACCTACAAGAAATGTTTTTTAAAAAAGCCTTTCAGATTAAAATGAAGGACAATAAAAAGCAACTCAAAAGCATAAGAAAAAATAAAGAACATTGGTAAAGATAACTACATAGGTAAATGTGAAAGCCAGTAGTATTTTAAATTTGGTATTGTTATATAACTTCTCTCTCTTTCTTACATAATAGGCAAATTCATAAAAAAATAAGCTATATATTAATGGATATATAATATGTAAAGTTATAACTTGTGACAATACCAACATAAAGGGAAAAGGATAGAGATGTACAGGATTAGAGTGTTTATTTACTATTGAAACTAAGTCGATATTATTTAAATTAGATTACTATAGGTTTAAAATGTTAAATAATTAAGAAGGGAATCAAAATTGTACACTACCAAAAAAACGCAATAAAGGAGAAATTGAGAAATAAAAAGCATATACAAAAACCAAATAAATAGCAGAAGTAAATACTTCTTTATCAGTAACCTGGTTAAATGGAAATGATTAAACTCTCCTATTAAAAACATAGATTGGAACAATGAATAAAAAACAGTATTCATCCATATGCTATGAGATTCACTTCAGATATAATTCCTTATAAGGCTGAAAATAGAAAGATATTTTATGCAAATAGCTACCAAAAAAGAGTTGGGTGCCTACATTACTGTTAGACAAAATACAGTTTAAATAAAAAACTTTACAAGAAACAAAGAATACTGGTAAAAAAAAAAAAAATGACACAGTAAGAGGATATATGGTAACAATTATAAACATATACGCACCTAAGAACAAAACCCCAATGTAAAGTAAAAATGGACAGAATTGAGGGGGGAAACATACTCACACATTTTACAATAGTTGAAACTGTAACTACATAACTTTCAATAATAAACAGAACAACCACAGGAAGATAAATAAGAAAATAGAGGACCTGAAAATACTATAAACCAACTGCATATAAACAGAGCACTCAACCTCAGCTCAGGAGCCCTAGGGAGGCCTGGGTTGGTCTCTGAACATCATTCTCTCACGTGTCTGAAATTCTTTTACTACACATTATTTTTTAACAAAACATTTACTATATACTACACACTGACTATGCAAATAAGTCAGAGAGATACAAGAGACCTGTAGCATCCCCAATTTCTAAGTACATAGGCACAATTCAGACATTTTACATGTCTTTCAAACCAGGCCACAATGATCCACCCCTTCTGTGGTCCTGGCCCTAGGATGTGACAACACCTGCAATCAGGAGGTGAAGTCCATTTCCCCACCACTTGAAGCTGGGATGGTCATGTGACTTGCTTTGGCCAATAGAATGCAGCAGTTGTGATGTGTTCATTCTGCTCTCCTTTTTAGGACCCTGACACCATCACATGAACAAGCTTGGGTGATGCTGCTGAAGGGGCCAAACTAGAGCAGTCAGCCCGCTGCTGGCCTGGCAGCTGACTTCAGACACTCAAGTGAGCCCAGCTAATGTATAAGAACTTTCTCCTCCTACTCACATGCTCCCACCCCCAGAACCACACCTTCACTACCCTGCCTTCTAACAGCTAAAACTGCAACCTAAAAGAACAGCCCCAAGGCACAGAACTGACTGCTTCCCCCAACCCTCTCCCAAAATCTCCTTCTCCCACAACTGAGAGGCCCACCTGATAGGAAAACCCCCAGTGGAAAAGCACACTCATGCGCAGAGGAAAAAGAACCACATCAAACACAATGCACACCTCAGAATCCAAAGCCCCTCCAGAAGATCAGGGGCAGTCTTTAGTAAAGGACCTTGAACACTTGGAATCAAATCTAAGTGAAACAGAATTCAGGGCTGCATTAATCAAGACACTCAGAGAGCTCACTCAATGCTGGCAAAGTACCCAGACACAGTTAAATGACCTCAACAAGAAATTTTCTGAGCAAAATGAGTACTTTGCCAATAAAATTGAGAAGTTAGAACAGAACCCAAAGGAACTCCTTGAAATGAAAGGAATCATGGGAGAGCTGAAAAAAAGAACTGACCAGCCTGGGAAACAGGGCTGACCAGCTGGAGGAAAGAATGAGTGAAATCGAAGATAGAAACATGGATATGTCACAGAGGGAAGAAGAAAGGGAAATGAGAATCAAGAAAAATGAAAGAACCCTACAAGAACTCTCTGACTCTGTCAGAAAAAACAATATTAGAATAATAGGGATACCAGAAGGAAGCGAGATGAAATCTTCTCAGAGTCTACTAAAACAAATAGTGGATGCAAATTTCCCTAACCTGTGGAAGGAATTACAGCCCCAAATCCAAGAGGAAAGCAGAAGCCCTAACTACCTAGACCCTAGCAGATCTTCTCCAAGGCACATTGTTCTGAAAATGACAAAACCAATGACAAAGAAAAAATTCTAAAGGCTGCCAGGGAAAAACAAAACATAACTTTCAAAGGAAAACCTATCAGGCTATCACCAGACTTCTCAGCAGAAACTCTGCAAGCCAGGAGGGACTGGACACCAATCTTCAAAATATTAAAAGAGAAATTTCCAGCCAAGAATCAACTATCCAGCAAAATTAACCTTTAGATATGAAGGAGGAATTAAGACCTTTACAGATATACAGAAGCTGAGAGAATTCTCCAGCTCAAAACCGGCACTCCAGGAAATACTAAAGGAGGCTATCCGACCTAAATCAAGAAATCAAAATAAATGGAAAAAAGTTGGGACAACAAAAAAATAAAAAGGAAAGAAGAAATGGATATGGGA
>PVKE010028764.1:0-20702 GCA_004027555.1 Craseonycteris thonglongyai
GATTTGGGATTTGATCTTTGGCTCAAATTATTCACTATTAAACTGGACATTTATGCCTTGTTTAGCTCATGCAAATATAATCATCCGGTGCAAGTGCAAGAACAGTTTCTCTTTAAAAAAAATTTTTTTTTATTGTTATTGAGAGAGAGAGAGAGAGAGAGATACAGAGACAGAGACAGAGAGAGAACAGAACTGGGGGAGCTCCCAGTTCAGCATATGGGTCCTCACGGGCCGGGGCCGGGATTCGATCCCTGGTCCCCGGTGCTGCAAAGTGAGCGCTCAACCCACTGAGCCATCCTGGCTTCCCCAATAACGGTTTCTCTTGATGATAAACTTATACACTCTATTCTATATTTTAAAATTATGATGCATATTTAAAGTTTAATATTTATTTATTTATTTTTGCCCAATATCAGTGCATTCTTGGGCATGGGTACCCATTCAATGATATGTGTTGAGAAACTTTTAAGAAACTAAAACTTTTATTTCACGTAAGAAACCCAGAATGGCAATGTCTGAGAGGAATAAAGAGGCTGGGAAATGAGAGAGCCAGAGTTTCAAACCTTTTCTATGACTTGGATCTCTTGCTGATGGGTACTTAGAATAGAAGCATGGCCTAGCATGAGAGATTTCTGTTGTGAAAGACTTCTATAGCATGAAGGTTCTGTTGTAAGAGGATAAAGGTAGTCAGAATGTGGGAGATGTTTCAGTCAAGATCCCAGTAGAAAAGATCCCCTTGGCTAACTCCATTGGCAGCCAGAGGATAAGAGATGCATAGGTTGGCCTGCTGGAGTGAACAAATGGAGAAGGTGGAGACTGTATCTGCAGGTTCAAGCCAAACACTTCTGCACAGAAGGTCATGGGTCTGGTCTTAATAAGGGCTGAAGAGGGCTGTGACTATGACAGCAGCAGTGAAGGTGAGATGTTAGGAGGCTAAATGACAGGAGAGTAGGGAAGGCAGGGAGGGAGGTGCGGGATAACTGCCGAGTTGTGGCTGGATCTATGGATGGCTAGTGACACCATTCACTGAGATTGCAAGCACTTACTAATGCCAGGAACCCCAAAGTAATTCTTTTGATCACCTTGATATTCTGCCTCCCTGGTTATTTTAGTGGATAAAATTAAGAAATAATAGTTTAGTTTAGCTAAACTATAAGGCTCCATGAAAGCCCTAAGTTGGAGGATCTATCTGAGTCTTTTGAAGACATGGCTAAGAATGAATACAATGCCAAGAGAAGCCCCAGAGGGTGGGTAACCCCAACACAGGGGCTGACAGCCTTGCTGGGTATAGAAGTTACTCTGCATAAACCATCTTGCCACAGTCAGATGCCCAGAAGCCTCTTGGGAGAGGCTGACATTAGATGGGGAGAGACCAGGCGTCGGAACCTTCACTGCAGTAGCCAGAGCTTTCTAGACTTTATTCCGGTCTGTGTGCCTGTGCTGGTTAAAGACCCCCATTGACCCTGCTTGCTCAGAGAGTAAAGTGAACTGAACTGATGCTAAGCCTTCCAGGGTCTGCTCCTAACTTGCCTTCCTAGCATGAGTTTTCATTATGCCTTTTATTCCACAACACGCCTGTTACACTCACGGAGGCCTTCCCTGCACTATTTGCATTCGCTCACCTCGCTTAGCTGCTTCCCTCTGAAATGCTGCTCCTGTTGACAAAGCCACTGCTTAGCTTCCCAGCTGAACTGCTTAGAAACATTATAGTCTGGAACAAGTGGTGTGTGGCCAGATGTCTGACAACTAGCTCTCTAGCCAGGGGAAGTGGAATGGCTGATTAGTAGTGTGTGGCAATTTCTGTGGTAGAAATACTCTCACTATGACCAATTTCAAGCTACCAGATGTATAACAATGAGCTCATAGAATTTCTAAAACTTTAACAGCTGGCTCTCACTAGACTGCAGTACACCACAGACTGACAATCCCTGCAGAGATTTAGTGCGTGTGTGCATGTGTGCGTGTGTGCATGTGTGTATGTGTTGGGGGGTGGGGGTGGGGCGGCATGGTTCCACAAAGCTTCCGGGTAGTTCCAGCACTATGCCTTTTGTGAGAACTCTTGCTGTGTAACAGTCTCAGCTGATGCGTATTACCATCTCTGGGAGCTTGAGACATTCACAATCCCAATTATGGTTTAACTGGTTGCAGGGCGGGAGTCTGGATATTCCACTATTTCCCAGCTAAAGTTCCACTGTGCTCACTCATGGGCGTGAGCCAATGCCACCGTGGTTGTCTTTTACTTCCATCACCAGTGACTCTCTTCCACTGTAGTTGGTTGTATACAGTTCTCATCTTCCCTGTCAGGTTATAAGCACTTGAATCACATGCCCCTGAGGGGTTCCAAAATTAATTAAAAATCACAATAAGGGTTCATTTAAAAATGAGTTACAGTGCATGCACAAAATGCTCAGTTACCATTTGCTGAAGGAGCACAGCTATTATCCTGCTGTCCAGTGCCAAGGCCGCGGTCCCACATAGCCATCACCCTCACTGACTCAGGAGAGTCCTGGAGAAACTGACAGCAGCTCAGGAGCTCCCTGGGGAGAACTTTCTGCTCTGCATTCCACACCCGGTTCTGCCCTGCAGCAGTTACTTTGCCTGAGGCTTGGGAGTAAACACCATTTGAATGCAGGACAGTTCTGTGTCCCTTCTGTCAGTGATGAAGATCATTCACACTGACTTTCTTGCATTCAACATTGGCTCTCTGCTTTGCCCCAGCTAAATAATCCAGCCGCTGGACCGCATCTCCTGGTATGCGACTGAGTTGTTAGCTCTCTGTTCCTCCCTAATGTGTGTGAACTCTGCCCAGAGGAGCCTGCAGGCAACTCAGGAAAACACAGTTAGAGTGGGTCATTTTGAGGCGTCAAAGATGAAGCAGACATGAGAAGGTGGTATTCATTTTCCTGGGAAGCTGATGTAACAGAAATGAGGAAATGCCCAAGCTATTTCCACTCAATCATGCAATCCTTTAACTGAGCAGTAATAACTTGAACTATTCTATCCTAATTTATTCTATTTATTTATTAAGTATTCCTCCCTCCACCACAATGTGGGAAGTTTTTCTTCTTCACAGTTTCAGAACCCCTTGGATCTGTTTAAAATCCAAGGTGGAGATAGGGGAGCTTTAGGCATCTTGGTTAGACTATACAGTTTTCCCCATGATACGTCTCAGAGGGTCTGAAGAGAGGGGCCAATATTTATTGATCACCTGTTTTGGCTAAGTGTAACGGTATAATTTCACTCACACAACAATGCTGTGAGTTAGGTACGATTATTCCTATTTAGTTGAAAAGAAAACTGAGGCTCATGAAATTAGTATAATAAGTGCCTGGATCTACCTTTATTCCAGGTTTCTCTGGATTGGGACTGTGCCACACAGACCAGTGCTTGGCACAAAGTGACCTGAGGACCTGAAGCAGGAGTCTGTGAATTTCTGTGTGGCTCTTGGGCACGCATCAAAGCCACCAGCTGGTTTTATTTAATTAGCATGCAGATCACCCTGGCTTCATGTTTAGTAAGTCTGAGTGAGGGGGCTCAGGAATCTGTATTTCTAACCAGCAGTTATCTTTTCTCCTCCAAACATTAAACTTGTTAACCTATGGGCTTAGATCTGTTTGAGAACAAAATCTTCACTGAAGTTTACCACAATTCTTTAGATCTCATATTAAAATTTGTTTTGAGCAGTTAAACCAAAGTGAATGCATCCTCTGAGCTTTTCAAAGAATCATATTTCCTTATAATTGAACTGAATACAATTTCAGAAACCCAGCAAGAACAGATAGTGCAGTCTCATGTCCATTGCCATGAAATCCAATGAGCTTGGGAAATAGAAGGGGAAAAGGATTCAATTATTCCCCTGGCTGCTGTGAGAAAGGAATCACTTGGGCTGGTCTCTGCACCCCACAGCTGCTTCCAACAACCACCCAGGTGGAGAAGCTAGTAAATCAGTGATATCATTCCTTTAAAGGTTGATCAATCAGCAGCTGTGGTTTGAGAATGTGCTCCACCAAACACCCCTTAGATGCAGAAGACTGTTTTTGAATCCAAAAATCTCTTTTTGGTTTTGAGATCAAGGGGCTGAATTGAACGTTGAAATAAATTCTATTTTAAATTGTGCAGTTCCATTTATAAAGCATTTGTGAATTGTTCATGAAAATTCACTCATCATAGTGAAGCCACTTCTGTGTGCCAGCAAAAGGTCATCAGATGGTTACCATGAGTGGACAGGTTGGAAGTACTCTCCATGTCTTACTGAAGGGCAGAACCTTTGTGTGTGGTGGGCCAGACATGCCCTGCCCACCTCCAGAGCATGTAGGGCTGGTCAGAAATAGAAACGCTTTCATGGAGGAGCAAAGAGGTGTCCAGGACGAACCTGGCAACAGTGTGTGATCAGAAAAAAACGCAATTCTCTCCATGACAATTTTCCTAGGAATGCGACTGGAGATGAAACATGAGGTTGCAGGAGAAACTGTGAAGAGTCACACCCTGTGTGTGCTGAGTTATGTTCTCTTTGATCCATTCAAGATTATTTGCTGTTCATTCTCCCCTCTCCCTTTAATTCACGCTTTACGTGAAATGTGGCTGTTAAAATTTGTCAGGCTCTGGCTGATAACATTTTAGTAGCCTCAGCACTTCCAGGAAGGTGAGAGGTCAGACCCATTGCACCACAACCTCTCCCAATGAAATCAAGCTTCAGCTTTCACTCTCCCAAGTGAGCAAACGTGTTTTAACAAGCAGGCAAAAAGGACCATGCCACCTGCACTCCGCCTTCTGTGAACTGTCCCCTCCAAGGCAAAGATGGGGCTGTGTAGTGTGAGACAGCAGCTCACAATCTAATGGATCCAGGTAGTGGGTCCCCTAAGAAGTTGGCGGGCACAGCTGGGTGGAATTCTGCACACTTGGGCTCTGTATTCTTAAATTCTGTTTGTGGCAGGCAGAATGAAGGCTCTGAACACTACTTAATTTGTCAAATGAAATATAGCACCTCTGGTGTTAATTAATGAGCACTCCTGTGCACATGGACTGTGGGATGGGAAAGCCAGGAAAGTGCACTTGCTTCTCTTTGAGTCTTTCATGTACAGACCGGACACCCATAGACAGAGCGCATTTGGCTAAGGGACTGCACATGCAGGCCCCACACTGCCATTTAAAACACACATGCACATGCACAGCCTGTGCTTACGTGCCTTGGGGCAAATTCTATGTGCTACGGCACTTTCAATCTGTCACTCATATTATCATACAAACAGGGTCTAGGGTCTCACTCTGAACAGAGCCCCCATGCCATGCTCCCATTCTCCCTTAAAACCACTTGAATCCATCCTTCAATCCATCCTCCAATATCTTCTCTTCTCTGAAACCACTCTAAGGTCACTGACAATTTCAATGCTGCTGAATCTATTATACTTCTCCAGTCTTTGCTCGAACCCTCTAGTGTGTTTGGCTCTTTACCACCTCCTCCCACTCAGATCCCATGAGGATATACCTACCTCCTGGTCACTCAGTCTCCTGCCATTCCTACTCGGGGTCATGTCTGGAGTCTGTTCCCCTTTGCATCGTTGAGCTTGGAGTTCCCTACAGGGCAGACGTTGTTTCTATTCCAGTCATATGCTCTCTAGGAGATTCCATCCATCCCCACAGTCTTAAATCCCATTGCTGTCCTAGTCGTTTCCACCCATTTCTCCTACTCAGGCTTCTTACATGACATCTCCCCTTGGACATCTCCTGGATCTTAAGTAGAACTTATAGTTCCCTCCCCTCACCAAGTGCTATCCTTTCCTAGTCTTCCCAACTCAGTAATGGCAGTCACCATCCCATAACCTCAGGAATCTGCAGTCTGTGGTTCTTCCTTCTTTTCTTGCAATTCCCATAACCTGGGCACCTCTGAGTCCTCTCACTTCTACCTTTAACGTGCATCTCTGTCTCTGTTGTCACCAGTATGGTCCAAACTACCATTATTTCTTGCCTTGACTCCTGAAGTAGCTCTTTAACCTTTTTTTCATTCTTCCAATTAATTCTCCATAGAGTACAAGAGTCTACACTGCATGATACACAAAATATATATTTATGAACCACTTTACATTGCACTTGGAATACATCTAAACTCACCAGGGCCACAGGACTGCATGATCTGGCCCCTGTCTGCCTCTGCACCTCATCCTACATCATGGTCCTGCTCACTGCATACCTGACTCAGGACCTGTGTGTCTAAATGCAAAAGTGTGTGGGTCTTAAAATGTGTCTGGCTCCTCTTCAATCTCTAGGTGTCATCTGAGAGGACTTCTTGGGCTGTTCCATCCAAACTAGGTATCTTTTTATTTCTTTCCACTACATCCTGTGGTTTAATTCATTGTTCTTGTCTTAATCTATAATTGTTCTATTTGTAATTATATTTATTAGTCTTTGTTATCTCTGTCACCATAATACAAGCTCCATTGGACTAGGTACCAGATCCTTCTTTTCCACCACTGCATCCCTAATACCTAAGTACAGGAGTTCTCCATCAATAGTTGAAGGAACAAATGATGGCTAGTACTGTGGAAAGACCCCTCATCTAACATAGAACATCCTCGCTGGGTCTCAATGACCTCATTAGCAAAGTGCACATGTGGGCTGGTGGCTCTTCAGATTTCCTTTATTCTAATCCTGATCGGTGTTGAAGCAAACCAAGAGGCCTGGGAAGGCCATCTCCAATCACATACCTTTCTGGGTTCAGATTCTTTTCCTGGAGAATATTTTGGACATTGTGGTAATTGTCACTGAATCTGTGTATGTTCCATATCCTCTGCCTATTTCCCATTGACCACTGACCCTTAAGGCCCCAGGAGAAGACATTAGCTAGCCCCATGACATAAGGGCATCAGACTGCATTCCACCTTATTTTCATAGTCATGTGATACCACAGTAGAACTGTGGTTCAACAGTGGCCCACAGATACATCTATTTATAGTATCACTAACTTATCTTCCACCTTTATCCTCTCTCTAACATGATTAACTCAGTACAACAGACATCTGAGGGGAGATCTCATGTCTAACCCACTCTGTGGTCTTCATCTTCTCTAATATTCAACATGAGTTACTCATATGTTTGCTTGGTCTTTGACAATCCCATGTTATCTACCTTTTATATGTCAGAAGGTCTGGTTCCACTGTTAAAGATGATGAAAAGCCAGTGAATTCTAAAGTGATTTAGTTGAGGCAATCATAGGGCTTTAAGATCAATAGGAAAGTCACCTACAAAGATGTGGCTGCTAAATGGCAAGTCCATCCTTGCAGCCCCACTGATTCAAGTCAGGACTTTGTGATGTTATATACTGTTTGGATTTGGACAAATCACAGTGAAGCTCAAAATGTGGAGAGTAACAGGGTTACTATTGGAAACTTTCCCTTTCATGGGATAGTGGTGAGGCTTACATTAAATGCATGTCAAGTATTTAGCATGGTACCTGGAATGAAGTGGTCATGTAATAATCACGAAGCGTTATGGGTGATAAAGTTTTCTCTACTTTTTGTGGCAATGGACATGAATGGAAAACAAAGTTTGAGGTATGAAATTTAAGTGAAAATTAAACAAGTATGTAATGGATGCACACACATGGGCCCCTTCTAGCCATTTTATAACTCAAAACCCTCAAATTGTGGCACATTCCTGCTGGTGGTACTCCACGATTAACTGAGGTACATTTCCTGCCAAACCAGTGGGCTGTAATCCAAACTCCAAATTAAGTTAGAGATTATAAATTCATAGACCTACTTACCTGAAGCTTCCAGGAATTTGTATTTTTTAGCTCAAGAAGGGGATACCTCTTTCTGGTTTCCTTTTCTGACAGGTGGGAAGGGATTGGTGTTAATGCAAAGGGGTCTGACTTGAGAGGGTCTCAGGGCAATAAACAAATGCAGGATACTGTATCTCCTATAGAAATGTATGGGGTATGAAACCAGGAACCTAGAGAGGTTTGGGGAACAGTATTACATCAGAGTTTACTCTAGATGGTTCAAATGAAGAGACTTTTATAAAAGAATGATTGAGAGGTGAGGAGCAGGCCATGGGACTAAACCACGTATGGAGAAGGCACTTGGAGACCAGTAAGATGGAAGTCGTGGAGAAAAGTAATCTGGTGGGAACTGTTGCTGTAGGGTCTCCAAACTACGGCCTGCAGGCCAGATTCTCATCTGGTCCATGGAGACCTTTTTATCTGAATAAAATAATATTAACTAAATAGTTAAAAACAACATCTATGTTTTGATTCTTTTTATTTGGACCTTCAGTGTGTAGTCGGCCCCCAAACTGCTGTTTGATAGTTAATGCGGCCCGCGGGCTGAAAAGTTTGGAGACCCCTGAGGAGTGTAGATGATCCAGTTACTTACTACCAAGACAAGTTGATAGAACAGGGAGGGATTCAAGAAAGAACACTCAGTGATCCTGCTGGTGTCACTATTGGTCAGACCCAAAAGGAAACCCACCAGCTGATGACAGCCTCCTGGTGTGCAGTTATCAGTCTACTGGGACACACAGCAGGGCAGAGAAGGTTGTAATGAGTGTGGGCAGAAACCAGAATGATGAGGCAAGTGCTGAGGTCTAAGGCAAGGTGCACAGCCTAAGCCAAAGACTTCAGTCCCCGTGATTAGCTCAGGAAGGGGAGCCAAATGATGGAGCCAAAATGGGGCTCTGCAGAGCAGGCGAGCAGGTGGAGGGGAAGGGCATCTGGAGAATTTGCAGGATTTCAGAGAACTCTCATCCTGGACTGGGCTTGTGGGATAGCATTGTGCTTGCAGTGAGTCAGCATATGTCCAGGGAAATTAAACATTTGGTTTCTCTTGTGTGTTACATCTACAGTAGTTGCATTTAAATCTGCTGAACAAGCCACTCATGTGACATAGACCTGCAGTCCTCATTTCTGTACTTAGCTGAGCTGGGCTTCATCTCCTGTATGCCACAGCTCAGCTTTAAAAAAAAATTTTTTTTCTAAATATTTTTGATGTATAATTGATGTATATCATATATTAGTTTCCAGTATATTACACAATTGTTCCATATTTGTACATGCTGTGGAATGAGCACAAGTCTATTTAATGTCTGCCACCATTCATAGTCACAAGGTTTGTGTGTGTGTGATGAGAACTTTTAAGATCTACTGTCTTAGCTCTCAGCTTTCTGGTAAGTGGGAATGATGAGATTCATTTCCAGAAAGTCTTTATAATGCAAATAATGTCTAGACCAGTTGTTCTGGCCAAGAAAAATGAGTAAACTCTAAAGCATTCCTGTCAAAAGGAAAGAATTTCGATTCTGACCTTTATTACTTATACAGCATCAAATTTTATTGAAACAGTAAATAGAATTAGAGATTTATTGCCAGAAAGAGAACAGAATGAGAGAAGTATAAGCCTATAACTCAACTTCTGTGAAGCAAAGTGGGGCCCCTGCTCTGGTTCCCCTTATGTGGCAGGAGCTGAGGGCCAAGGACACACCCCCACCTGGTAAAAGGGTCCACCAGTATTAGCTGTGTATCTGAAAAAGAGATAAAAGGTAAAATGGGAACTTGGAAACATAATATTAAAAATCCAACTGAGAAGAAGAGGCCACATGGAATTAAGCTCTCAACTTTCTCAGGCTGAGCATCCTTCTGTCCCCACTGATCTTCCTGTTCATTCCCTCACCCAGAGTAAGGAGGTCAGGCAGTGGTAGGGACAGGACCCGTGGAGAATAGATCTAGGGGCATCTTGCAGAGTAGAGCTGGTTCAGTGACTAACTCCTTTTAGAAGAAACCCAGTTGTTAGACTAAGAACATAGAGTGGGGCTAGAAACTGAAACCAGGGTTTCTTTGCCTTTTTTTTCTTCTTTTCTTAGCAGAACATTAAAATATGAAAGGAGCAGGCAGGGAAGTGGTGCTGGGTCAGAGGTAAGATTTCCTATTTGGATTCTAGGGAGTCTGTTGGCAGTGAGCCTAGTGTCTGCAGGAAGGAGATTTCAACTGCTCGTGAGCATGATCTGTCTTCCTCAAGATACTGGAGAGGACCACTATCTCCGGGTTTGTGACAGTTGTGGGTGTAGTTCTCTCACAGTAGCTTTCTCCTCAGGTTTGCTTAGGGTAAAACTCAGTTTTGTCTACTGTCAGCTTTCATTCCCATGGCCCCTTTTCTGCCCAGAAGAGAAGGCTCTGATACAAACTTGGCCCATAGAGACCTGAGTAGCCCAGAGAGACTGATCCTGCCTATCTGTGTCTGAAGCAGCTCTTCAGTAGCTGAGCAGCACACCCACACTCCTCTCAGGGAAGCACAGAACAGTTCAGAGACCAGGAGAGTGGCCAGGAGTGGGCAGGGAACATACGCTAGGGCATAAAGACCCTGGGATTTGATTTCTGGCTTCAACATTCAGCCTCTCAGAGGCTCAAAGGCAACATCTGTAAAATGGGAAAGCCAAGACATTACAGCAACAGAAGTGACTCTGTGAACAAATACTGATGGCAGGAGTCATGCTGGATGCTGCTTTGGCTTCTGGGATGTGGTGAGGGCATGGTCATCTGGGTCCCTACCTTGTGGCTCAATACACACTGCATATTTTCTAAGAGTTCACAGCAGGTTGAAACATGAGAACATACAGGGCAATTACTGGCACAAAGCCTCCCAAACTGGTTAGCTCTGGAGTCACCAGAAGACCGAAAGCTCTTGTGCTCATGGCAAAAGCTTTAGGAGGGTCCAACCTGGGACCTGGCTGGTGACTGAGGTAATTACAGAGCTGCATGAGGGAACAATGTGGCTTAGTATCAGTGTCCCTGCCCCAGGAGATGTTTAGACACTGTCAATGAAAGCAGCTTTCTCCCAGGCATCCTTGGAGGAAGCTCACGGCTTACCAATGACTTGATTATCAACATTCTATTAACCCTAGTCCTGACCCTGACCCTGACCAACTTCCAAGGATAACCACAATGAGGCTTGGCTACTCTGTGAATGAACCCAATGGCACAGAGAACCAAGAAGCTAGAACCAATTTGAGTTGGTTAATTCTACAGCATTGTGTGATGGAGCCCAAGTCCCAGAGAAGTGAAGGACATGAGGATCGAGGGCCACTTCAGGGAAGATCAGCCAGGGTCCCTACCTTTGGGGTGGTCAGGTATTGATTCAGCATGAGGCCACCTATGCCAGAGGCTCTGAGAGAAGGAGCTGGGTCAGTCCCCAGGAGTAATGGCTTTGCAGACCCCATGACCACACGGCCTCACCCAAGTCTCCTCTCTTGATCTCTCTGGGACTTTGAGACCATGCCATTGCGTGACAGTTCTATTTGGCCTATTTTGATCCTGAGGGAGGTCATCACTCCCATGAAACTGAGAACTTCAGATCTTATAACAACATAACCATTGTGATGGTTACTTGTTGCAATGTAACAAACTATTTAAATTTAGTGGCTTAAAACACCAATGGTTTTGTTATAGTTCATGATGCTATGGGTCAGAATTTAGGCAGAAATTGGGCAGGTGATTCATTTGTTCTGCATGGTATCTATTGGGCTCACTTGGAGGTACTTTTAGTTGAAGGCTGGGCTGAGTATTCTGAGATGGTACCATTGACATGCCTGGTATTTGGTGAAAATGGCTGGAAGGTGAGACCTGGATGGCCCCTCTCTATCTCCATGTTGTCTCAAGTTATCTCCCATCATCTCACCAGCAAGGTAGTTGGCCTGCTTCCTCTAAGACTAAGTGTTCCAGGGGCTCAGGTGGAATCTGCAAGGATTCTTATTCCAGAAGTCCCTGAACATCATTTCCACCACATTCTACTGGTCAAGTGAGACTCTAGGGTCAGCTTAGATTTAACATGAAGGGAGGAGAAACATGCCTCAAAAGAGAAGTGGCATGTGTGTACTGGGGACAGGGAGGTATGACTTGATGGTAACCTTGGAGACAAGCTACCATCCTAGAGTTCCAGAATGCAGAGCTTAGACCCTGACAGGTCTGGGTTCAACCCTAGGATCCTCCACTTAACCGGGGGACCTGAGGTAAGTGATACAATCTCCATAAGACTGTTTCATCATCAGTAAACTGGGAGTAATGATACTACTTCCTTCAAAGGGTTGCTGACAAAGTTTCCTGATTATTTAACTCCTTAATGTTCAAGGCATCTGGCCAGTGGGTTCTTGTGTCAGGTCCTGTGAAATGGAGGTGATCTGGCACAGGAACCTTAACATTAAACAGTTAAACTGCAACAGAATGAACCAGTTATGGTTGGAAGTTCTAGGACAGGTGCCAGGTTCAATGCTGGCTCTGATATTTAGAAGCATATTAATCACTCTGTGCCTGTTTTCTCATATGTAAAATATACATAATAATAGTGTTGGCTTCATAGACCTATCATGAGGATTATTTTCTTAAATAATGATTGCTCCATCGATCTTAATTGCTATAAGTCTACTTTTATCCTAGGTTTCACTTTCTGTGGTTTCAGTTACCCATACTCAACCACAGTCATAAAATATTAAATGGAAAATTCCAGAAATAAACTATTTATAAGTTTCAATTTGGACACCATTCAGAGTAGTGTGATAAACTTGTGCTCTCTCACTCCATCCCACCTGGAATGTGAATAATTTCTTTACCCAGCATCTCCATGCTGTATACACTTCCTACCTGTTAGTCAGTAGCCATCTGGATTATTAGATCAACTGCTGTGGGATCACAGTGCTTCTGTTTCTAAGTAACCCAGATTTTACTTAATAATGGCTCCCAAATACAAAAGTATTGATGCTAGTAATTTTCATATGTCAAAGAGAAGCTGTAAAGTGCTTCCTTAAGTGAAAAGGCATGTGTGTATAGAAAACACACACATATACACACACAGGGTTTGGTACCAACCATAGTTTCGGGCATATACTGGGGAAGGTTATGGGACACATCCCCTATGGATAAGGAGGGAAACTACTATATTATTATTAATATGAATTATTTCTAATCTACACAACAAAAATGCAAGGTAGATATTTTCTCCTCATTTTATGCATTAGAAAACTGAAGTTCCTAGGAAAAATAAAAATATCTTCCCCAAAGACACTAATGGGAGTAAATTGTAAAGTTAAACTTGGGTCAAGATGATAAGCAGGAATGAGAGAATGTGTGATTTAGGGCAGAAATAGTATTAAAAACATATCAGTAAAAGAATGATAAGAGAAAGTTTGGAAAGATGAGAAAAGAAACAAATGAATTTAGGGGAATGTTGGTGGACAGTATAAGGGGTACTGCGAGAAAGTGGGTAGAGCTAAGAGAAGTGGCTGCCAAACTCAGAAAGATTTGTGAGAGAGAAGAAGTTTACAAACTTGAAAGTTAGATCACAGGAGGATGGTGGAAAAAGTATTAGAATATGGGGTGGAACATGGCTAAGTAAAATACACAGAAATCAGAAAAGTATTCATGATACTGTGTTTCCACAGACTGCTATTGGGCATAGCCTCCTTGGAGACCTGTACCCAGTGTAGCTGACATATGTGAAATTAATGTTCATTTATTTACAAATGTTAAAGTTTGTTGATGATATACTTTTTTAATAGGACTCAAGGAGTAAAGAGTTGTACTCTCTAGGAAATAATTAGGACAATAATAAAAATTTAAAAAGGTCATTCACTACAATTGACTGAGAATTGGAATAATAATATTTTACCAGGATCAAATGGCGCCACAATTGGGATGTGATTTTAATCTTATCTATTTATCTGTATGCCTGCGAAGCAGGTGGCAGCACATGAGGCTCTCATATCAGGGCACTTGCTCCAGGAGTTTCTCAGCAAAAGGGAAATTGGTAAACACAAGACACAATATGGGGTAAGGGGAGGTCTTCAGATTTCTGGAAAGATAGATTGCTCTGCTGCTAAAGAAGAGAGTCACCAACTCAAACACACACACACACACACACACACACACACACACACACACACACACACCATAATTCTTATATCCAAATATAGATTAAACATTATTAAAATAAATAAAGGCTTCATCAAAATTAAGGCTTTTTGCTCTGCAGAATAACTTAAGAGGATTAAAAATTGAAAACTATATCTGACAAATGTCCAGAATATACAAAGCTCTTTCAAAATTTAGCAGTAAGAAACTAAACAAACAATTCATTTAGAAAGTGTAAAAAGACACAAAGAGACATCTCACTAATAATGGCCCACAGGTATCAAATAAACACATGAAAAGATGTTCAACATCACTAGCTATTAGAAAGAAGCAAGTTAAGACCACCATGAGATATCACTACATATCTATTAGAATTACTGAAATTAAAAAAGACAAACTGATAATACTAAACACTGTTGCAGATGTAGAAAACTGGGTTGTCTATACATTGCCGGTGAAATGTAAAGTAGTGCCGCCACACTGGAAAATATTTGGCAGTTCAAAAAATACTAAATTAGGAGAAAAAAATGGCGGCATGAGAGGAGAACGCTGATAACTGCCTGGGAAGGGACTTGTGAACAGAGGGGAATCCACAGTGGAAACCCGGAGAAGCAACCTCAACTAAGAGAACCACACAATGCAGAACAACACTCAAAGGTTAGAGAAAAAAGGGGAGAGTGGGAGAGGGAAGGGGAAGCAGCGGTTCAGGAACAGAGACTCAGAGCGCGGCCCGGGGCTGGCAAAAACAAAGGGGGATTGGGGGACTACGGTCAAAGTGGAGCTGGATCGAGGGTGGGCTGGAAGCCGAGACCTAGGGAGCGTGGAAGCCCAACAAGACTGTGGACAATTTAACATCTGAACTCAAGGGACAGCACGCAGTGCCCTAATCAGATCACGAAGCCTAAAGTGGAACAGGGGCTGTGGAGCAGGGTGGCTGCACTTCCCGGCGGGTGGGGTGAGAGCAGGGCACCAGCCCACAACAGCTCAGCAACCCTGATATACGAAGGAGATTGACTGTGAGGGAGCGCCTTCTGAAGACAGGGCTCTTGGAGTAAGGGCTGGGGCTTGAGTGGTCATAGCTGCATTAGACGTGCTTAGAGTGAATCCGGCGGTCTCAACAGAGCCAGGAGCATAGAGTGGCTGCCACCAAGCTATGGCATGTGAGCACAGGAATTTCGGCGCCCCGCTCACTGGGCCACTGCAGCACTGCTGCATGCATGCACCCGGGCTTTCGGCACCCCGGCCACCGGGCCGCCGTGGCACCGCTGCCAGCTAGCCAGCGCGCAACCGAGCTTTTGGTGCCCCACTCATCAGGCTGCTGTGGCACTGCTGCCTGCTCGTGAGCGCACAACTGGGTTTTTGGCGCCCCACCCACCAGGCCACTGGGGAGCTGCTGCCCGCGTGCACAACTGGGCTGCCTATCGGGACGCCTTGGCGTCATTGCCTGTGTGCGGGACTGCGCAGCTGACCGGGGCCTCTGCCAAGCCCCAGCCCATCCAAGCACTGCACTGTGGGCGTGGCTCACAGACACGATTAAAAGAGGTGCAGCCAGGAGGAGGAGAGAAAGACCAGAGCTCCTGCGCCCCGCCCGCATTGACCCACCAGCCCCCCTGCTGAAAGAAGAATCTACTATTGTGTCTCAGGCCTGCCGTAGCTCCTACTCACATGCCCCACTTCTGGCCACACCTTTACTACCCTGCTGTCTAATAGCTAAGACAGCAACCTGAAGTGCCCCAGGACACAGAAGCTGTCTGCTTCCCCCAACCCTCTCCCAAAATCTCCTTCTCCCACAACTGAGCCCAAAAGAAAAAATAAAGAGAAGCCCATCTGATAGGCAAACCCCCAGAGGGAAAACAGACTCATGTGTAAAGCAAAAAGAACCACATCAAACACAATGCACACCTCAGAATCCAAAGCTCCTCCAGAAGATCAGAAACATTCTTTAGTAAAGGACCTTGCACACTTGGAATCAAATCTAAGTGAAACAGAATTCAGGGTTGCAATACTCAAGACACTCAGAGAGCTCACTCAATGCTGGCAAAGTACCCAGACACAGTTAAATGACCTCAACAAGAAATTCTCTGAGCAAAATGAGTATTTTGCCAATAAAATTGAGAAGCTAGAGCAGAACCAAAAGGAACTCATCCAAATGAAAGGCATCGTGGGAGAGCTGAGAAAATAACTGACCAGCATAGGAAACAGGGCTGACCAGCTAGAGGAAAGGATGAGTGAAACCGAAGATACAAACATGGAAATGTCACAGAGGGAATAAGAAAGGGAAAGGAGAACTAAGAGAAATGAAAGAGCCCTAAAAGAACGCTCTGACTCCATCAGAAAGAACAATATTAGAATAATAGGGGTACCAGAAGGAAGCGAGATGAAATCTTCTCAGAGTCTACTAAAACAAATAGTGGATGAAAATTTCCCTAACCTTTGGAAAGAATTACAGCCCCAAATTAAAGAGGAAAGCAAAAGCCCTAACTACCTAGACCCTAGCAGATCTTTGCCAAGGCACATTGTTCTGAAGATGACTAAAACCAATGACAAAAAAAAAAAAATCCTCAAGGCTGCCAGGAAAAAAAACAAAATGTAACTTCCAAAGGAAAAACTATCAGGCTGTCACCAGATTTATCAGCAGAAACTCCGCAAGCCAGGAGGGAGAGAAGGCCAATCTTCAAAATATTAAAAGAGAGAAATTTCCAGCCAAGAATTAACTATCCAGCAAAATTAACCTTTAGATATGAAGGAGGAATTAAGGCCCTTACAGACATACAGAAGCTGAGGGATCTCTCCAGCTCAAATCTGGAAATCCAAGAAATACTGAAGGAGGCTATTTGACCTGAATCAAGAAATCAAAATAAATGGAGAAAAGTAGGGAAAACAAAAAAATAAAAAGGAAAGAAGAAATGGATACAGGATATCCTCATATATCAATCATCACCCTGAATGTAAATGAACTGAATTCACCAATAAAGAAGCACAGGGTAGCAGACTGGATTAAAAAACAAAATCCAACCGTATGCTGCCTACAAGAGACACATCTCAGCCACGGGGACAAACATAGACTCAGGGTAAAAGGATGGAAAACAATACTCCAGGCAAATGGCAGTCAGAGAAAAGCTGGAGTGGCCATACTGATTTCTGATGAAAAGACATCAGGATAAAAAAAATAATAAGACGTAAAGATGGACATTACATCTTGATAAAAGGGACAATACAACAAGAAAACATGACACTCATCAATATATATGCTTCGAATGCGGAAGCACCAAAATATATAAAGAAACCACTAACAGATCAAAAAGGAGAATTTGACAAAAATACAATTATAGTAGGGGATCTAAACACCCTCCTGACAACATTGGACAGATCATCCAAGCAGAAACTAAATAAGGAGATTGCAGCTTTAAATGATACATTGCAGGAAATGGACATAATTGACATTTACAGGTCATTCCATCCTACAACAAAGGGCTATATATTTTACTCTAGTGCACATGGAACATTTTCAAGGATAGACCATATCCTGGGCCTGAAATCCAATCTCACCAAATTTAAGGGCATCCAAATCATACCAAGTGTATTCTCAGACCACAAAGCGTTGAAACTTGAGATCAATTGCAAAAGATCAAGTGCAGAGAGAACCACATGTACATGGAGATTGAACAACATGCTATTAAAAAGTGACTGGGTCAAAGAGGAAATAAAACAAGAGATTAAAAAATTTGTAGAAACAAATGACAATGAAAACACGACGTACCAAAATTTCTGAGACACCGCGAAAGCAGTATTAAGAGGGAAATTTATATCATTACAGGCCTATCTCAAGAAACAAGAAATACTACAAGTAAACACCCTCACATCTCATCTCATAGAGCTAGAAAAAGAAGACCAGAGGTCCCCCAAAGCCAGCAGAAGAAAAGAATTAATAAAAATTAAAGCAGAACTTAATGAAATTCAGAATAGAAACACAATGGATATAATTAACGCCACAAAGAGCTGGTTCTTTGAAAAAACTCAATGAAATCGACAAACCACTGGCTAGGCTCACCAAAGGACAAAGAGAAAAATCTTATATTTCCAGAATATGGGATGATAGGGGAGAGATCACAACTGATACTGCAGAAATACAAACAATCATAAGAGATTATTATGAAAGACTATGCCAATCAATTTGACAATCTAGAGGAAATGGACAAATTTCTAAAAACATATAGTTTACCTAAACTGAACCAAGAAGATTTGGATAACCTCAATAGACCAATCAACAGTACAGAACTTGAAACAATTATCCAAAACCTGCCCAAAGGCAAAAGGCCTGAACCAGATGGCTTTACCAATGAGTTCTACCAGTCATTCTAAGAAGAACTAATGCCCATCCTCCTCAAACTACTCCAGAAAATTCAAGAGGAGGCAGTACTACCCAACTCTTTCTATGAAGCTAATATCACCCTAATACCAAAACCTGGGAAAGACAATACCAAAAAGGAAAACTATAGGCCAATCTCACTGATGAACACTGATGCGAAAATCATAAATAAAATTTTAGCTAACAGAATACAACAATGCATTAAAAAGATTATTCACCATGACCAAGTGGGATTCATCCCAGGGGCACAAGGATGGTTCAACATACGTAAATCAATCAATGTAATTTAGCACATAAACCAAACAAAGGATAAAAACCACATGATTATCTCAATTGATGCAGAAAAAGCATTTGACAATATACAACACCCGTTTATGATAAAAACACTGAATAAAATGGGAATTGAAGGAAAGTACCTCAACATAATAAAGGCCATATATGACAAACGCTCAGCATATATTATACTGAGTGGGGAAAAGATGAAGCCTATATTTTTTAAATCAGGAACAAGACAGGGATGCCCCCTGTCACCACTGCTATTCAACATAGTTCTGGAAGTTCTAGCCAGAGCAATCAGACAAGAGAAAGAAATAAAAGGTATTAGTATCGGGAGAGAAGAAGTTAAACTGTCCCTCTTTGCAGATGACATGATCCTGTATATAGAAAACTGTAAAGACTCTATGAGAAATCTACTACAAATAATAGACAAATACAGAAGAGTTGCAGGACACAAAATCAATGTCTCAAAATCAACTGCATTTTTGTATGCCAACAATGAAACTTCAGAAAGAGAGATGAGAAGATCCATACCCTTTGCCATTGCAAACAAAAAAATGAAATACCTGGGAATAAATCTAACAAAGAACGTGAAGGACTTATACACTGAAAACTATAAGACACTCTTAAAAAAAATTAAAGAGGATACAAAGAAATGAAAAGACATTCCATATTCATGGATTGGAAGAATTAACACAGTTAAAATGGCCATACTCCCCAAAGCAATATACAGATTCAATGCCATTCTTATCAAAATCCCACAGTCGTTCTTTCAGGAAATAGATAAGAAAATCATCAAATTTGTATGGAACCACAGAAGACCACAAATCGCAAAAGCTATCCTAAGAAAGAAGGATAAAGCTGGGGGCATCTCACTGCCTGACTTTTATCTGTACTACAAAGCCTCAGTAATCAAAACAGCTTGGTACTGGCAGAAAAACAGACACACAGACCAATGGAATGGAATTGAAAACCCAGAAATAAACCCACAAATTTATGGACAGATTATTTTTGATAAAGGATCAAAAAATATACAGTGGGGAAAAGGAAGCCTCTTCAGTAAATGGTGCTGGGAAAATTGGAAAACCACATGCAAATGTGGTTTGTGAACTGCGATCTCTCACCATATACCAAAATTAACTCAAAATGGATTAAAGACCTCCAAATAAGAAAGGAAACAATAAACTGCATAGAAGAAAACATTGGCATTAAACTTATAGACCTGGAATTCAGGGAGGACTTTATGAATCTGACCTCAATGGCAAGGGAAGTAAAAGCACAAATAAATGAATGGGACCTTATCGAGCTAAAAAGCTTCTGTGCTGCAAAGGAAACTATCAACAAAGCAAAGAGGCAACCAACCAACTGGGAGAAAATATTTGCAAACAATGCCTCTGATAAGGGGCTAATACCAAAAACATATAAAGAACTTGTGCAACTCAACAAGAAAAAAACAAGCAATCCAATTAAAAAATGGGCAGATGACCTTAACAGACACTTCTCTCATGAAGACATACATATGGCCAACAGATATATGAAAAAATGGTCCACTTCACTAGCAATTAGGGAGATGCAAATAAAAACCACAATGAGATACCATCTTACACCTGTTAGAATGGCTATAATCAACAAGAGAAGAGAAAGCAAGTGCTGGAGAGGCTGTGGAGAAAAAGGAACCCTCAGACACTGCTGGTGGGAATGTAAACTGGTACAACCACTATGGAAGGCTGTATGGAGATTCCTCAAAAAATTATGAATGGAATTACCATATGACCCAGCCATCCCTCTACTGGGCATCTACCCAAAAAACCTGAAAACCTTAATCTTTAAAGATGTTTGTACCCGCATGTTCATCTCAGCACTGTTCACAGTGGCCAGAACATGGAAACAACCAAAAAGTCCTTCAATAGATGACTGGATAAAGAAGATGTGGTACATTTACACAATGGAATACTACTCAGTGATAAGAAATGATGAAATACAGTCATTTGTGGCAACATGGATGGACCTAGAGACCATCTTATGAAGCAAAATAAGTCAGACTGAAAGAATCCAGAAAAATTTGACCTCACTTATAGGTGGAATATAAAACTGAAAGTTACAAAGACACAGAGACCTATGGACACACTCAATAACTTGGTGATTGCCTGAGGGAAGGGGAGGAGAGGGGAA